>JAQGCC010003051.1:0-16402 GCA_034698905.1 Xestoiulus laeticollis
AAGTTAAATTTCTTAAGATGCATCATAACGTCTTATTTCGTGGACAGTTTTTAAGATGTTTTCATTTGCAGTGTAGGTAACATTTGGTTGTTACACTTAAGTTCAACATAATGTTAGCCTAATGTTGGTATGTCCAACATATGATTGTTACCTTTAAATGTTGGGTTAAATCTACCCAACATTTGGTTCTCACGCTTAAATTCAACCCAATGCTGGTATGTTCATATATAGCACTAAATATTGGGATGAATTTTACACACAACGTTTTTAGTGTGTACAACCGAAGAATAACTTTTCTTAAAACATGTCTCTAAATTTCAAGATTTGGGTTCAGTATTTTTTTAAATGAGAATTAAAACAACAAGTTTTATCACAAATGTTTTGATTTATGTTTTTATAAACAGAGCAGAACAACCGGACCCTATAGCCGAGATGCTTTATTTGATTTTGGTGGGCATCCTAAAGAGTAATCTCGTTATTTTAATGAATCTAATTAATATCTCGTCGGTATGGGAAAATAAATTAAACCGTGTTCGCGCACTCTAAAACACGGCCGTTATTAATTCGTCGAGGTTGTCTACAGCTGTTAATGCGGCTAATAAAATAGGCATAATTGGATTTCATTTTCAAGGCTTGGGGTTTTCTTTGCTTTTATTGAGAAGTGTGTTATATATGCATAGTGAAATAATGAGGTGCATTTTAAACTCCGCATTTCCATGAACCCGGTAGTAAAACGAATTGCCTGTAGCAGCACGACTTCTTATCTTTGCAAAGTTAAATTCTTAAACAGGCTCCTCTATTTTGATATCCTTTGGGCAGTGCACTCAACATCAGGTCGTATATACATGTATATGGTGCCTTCAAATGCACATATGCCTCGCAACGCATTCGCATGCGAACGAATTATAATACTATGAAATGGGTTTACGTAGTATACATGTATATAATACCGAATTTAGTGCCATGGAAAACTATACTTCAGCATTTCAATTACAACGTTTGTTTGTGCATCGTCTTCAAGTTTGTTTTAATGACCTGCAGGGACGGAAATTCAATGTATACTTTGCTCGAAGATGTTTGCAAATTCTTAGTATTTCTTGATCTGCTCCATACTTCTTAACCTACAATGCCCTTCTTCTACTATGTATTCGTATTAAGTCTTTTCTATACGACTGTTGAAGTTGGATTAGCCTAGGTATATTTTTATAAAAAAATATATGAATATATGTAGAGCGATGCTTTCTCTATGCGCATTATGAATATGCTTGAAGGAGACAGTAATTCCTTCGCATATTAATGTTCCGCTTTAGCATTCTTGATCTTCCAAATGCATACTTGAAGAGGGCAAAAGGAATCCTGTTTCCTTGACGTCTTTTTTGACTTTGTCATTACTTCGAATCAATTCCTCGTTTATTCATCGCTAAAGCTATTTAGGGAGACGAGGGAAGGACAAACATTTTCTTTTAATAAAGTTTCCGATGGATAAATTAACTTTATTCACTTTTTTGTTTATGGGTTCATCAGGGACATTAGTGGCAATGAAAATCGTGCCTCGCCTTATTGATAATGTTGGACGAGTATACGGTGAAAACATAGTGAAGCGTGGATATAGGAATGAGAATGATTCCAGAAAACAAACCTGTGATTCTCGATGCATCCACACATAGTGGAGCATGGCTGCAAAGAATGGTGCATAACATAATTCAAGGATACAAACACGGTTTTTTTTTTCAGAAATGAATTCCTGAAATCAAGCGTTCTGATTGGTTGGCCCATTCCCCCGGTTTATCGTCTGTATTTTATTGCTGTTTTAATTTTGTAGGGTTTGCATTTTTCGGACAACATTCACAGATATTTACGGATTTGGGCGAATTAATATAAACATTCATAATAAAATTAACTTTACACGCTATTATAATAGCAAGCCTATAAAAACGAACAAATTAAATATGATCATGCGTATTTTATGTTCCTTTGTTTGTTTGCATCGTTTATGCATAAATCAAGTATGGTAATTATTTGTTACAACGGATGTTTACTTGCCCAAATCGCTAAATATTCCATAAACAGATGATATAGCTTAAAATCACTGGGAATGACGGCCAACCAATAAGAGCGCTTCATTTCATGAATTCATTCCCATGCTCCACTATGTACGAGCACATCGAAAACGACGTGTTTGGTTCTAAAAATTCATTCCAGAATGATTCCCATTCCTTTAGCCATGCTTCACTATGTTTTTAACCTAAGAATGAATGCCATCTATTCAACTTTAAATTTGTCTGTAATACCGATCAACCTTCCATGAACATTGCATTTTCTCTATTAGGATGCTAACAGAGAGTCGATGCAATGCAAGTCTTCCTTCTTTTTCTCACTTTGTTTATCACTTTTTCTGCTGGTTGCCCCTTCCTTGAACTCGCACGAGAACGATGAACATAATTTGGAAATCCATCAAAAACGCACACATTCGAAATCAGTTTTGTCTCAATGTAAACACCTTGTCCAGTTTCACCGTGTTAAGCGATCTCTTGTACCCCTTTGTCACCAGTCCATTCATCAACGCCATCCTGTATTCCTTTTTTTTTTACTCCCATGCTCGTCTGTCTCCATTCGTCCCACATTCTGTCATCAGTTTCTCATCGATTTTCCTAGAGTCTAACTTGCCTTGCCTTTGTTTTAGCCCAGTTTGCTGCCCAGCCCATCCTTTCATCTTCGATATTTCTTGTGTGTGCACTTGAAAATGCATTCGTCTCTATAGGACAGGCCTAATATTTGAGAGGCTATAAATAGCAGCATGCGTATTTTTCTATATTGCAAAACTTCTGAAACTCTAAAATGAAACGATGCAATGCAACTCTTGCCTCACCATATTTTCTTAATGTCATCATCTATACAGTCCATATGCCATTTTAAGCTATACAGGAGAATTGCCTTCATTTCTTCACCCAGGTGACTATGTACTGCTGTGAACTTTGACTGTTTTTGCTGTCAGTGCAAGTATAATACCAAATCCTTTTCTGCTTTGTTACATCGATTTTTAACTAAATTTCTGAAGGAATTTCTGTTGATGATATGATTCAATAATTTAGTATTCATGCACAGAGTCCCAACATTCAACAAATAGTGGTTTTGTCTATACAATACATTCATGTATGTATATTTGAATGATATTGAAGATGAGCATTGAAATTTTTAATTTTACACTTTTGTATGTATTTTTTGAAAATAAACAGACTTAACTGATCCATGGGATGTAAATTTTGAAATCTCCGACAATGTTTCCTGTTTGTTAATGAAGGCAATACACTATAAGAGGCTCTGTAGTTCTTCTCTCGCCGATTTCTGATTAACACTTAAGTCTAAACTTAACGCTTTGATGTCATTAAGATGTAATTATGGGATTAGAGAAATTTCTTTAAACTGGCATTAATTGGAAAATGAAGGCCATTGCAGTCAAGCAAGAAAACGATTTTGCACTCGCACTTTATTGCCCGCATATATCCACGCAAGCTTTATCTTTTAGGGCTGCTTTATTTTCTGCATATTCTGCATTTAGAACATTGAAAACGCATTACGGATCTATCCTATTGAGCGGAATAAAACGCTATGCAGTTAGTTTTGTATGTAAATTTCACCTGAAACCATTCAAGTAAAAATTTTTCTTTTGGAATACGGATTGCAGGGTGAGGCATAACTTTTATAAATGTGCATCCTAAATTTACCATTCCGTGTTTCGTGATGTTTGAATAATGAGTATATGTGTTGGCATTATAAAAATATTATTAATGGAAAAGCAATGTTAGTATTGTTAGCAATGGTACCATGCTCCAGGCGTAAGACATAAACTGTATACATTTTTCAAATAAATGTACGTGATTGTGCATTAAAAGTAAAGCATAACTCATGTTTTACAATTTAGAACTTGTGGTTAACAAGCTGTTTGTATAGGTATTAATGTATGGGAAAATGTCTATTGAACTGCATATGCAAAATATGCATGTGTGTTATTTATTTTTATTAATTACGTGCAATAAACGCAACTTTTCATCTTATCTCATGCATTGATATCTTATTTGAAGATATTTTCTACCTAAAACGACACAATAGTTTCCTGAATTACAATGCATCAGTTTGCATTATAACAAGATGTGTTTTTCTCCTCTTGTGTAATCTTCAATACAATGTACTTAGCTTTATCCTATACAAGCATTTGCATTCTGGATTACATCTGGAATGAAACTAAAGAATGCATTGGTATGTATCATTGCATCTTTAAAAAGATGCTATTATTTTTAGCGTATACAAACACATGCCTGCATGTGTTTTCCCTTTCCCATCTTTAAATTGCAATCCGTGTATACACGTTCATGTTATACGAGTTGGAACTTTGTTTCTCTCAATCCCCTTATCTTGGCTGGTCGAAAGCTGGATTTGATGTCCTCTCGAACCAATCAATTCCCGAGCTGTCCAATTTCATTTTGCGTCCATCTCGTGCCAGCAGGGCTTGTTTCCACTCTTCTGGGAGAAGACTCATCTTTAAGCATATGCCATAATTTCAGCGATGAGATGGACATTTTGCCTCTCTTTTATGTACGCTTCGTGTTTTCTGGGCCACATCCATTCTTGGGGGGATTTTAACCTTCGTGTTTGATCTTCGTTCCACGTCCTGCGCACTAACTGCATATTAAGCGGCTTTAAGCTCTCGTAATGGCTTTTGCAGCATAGACAGGAAATGTCCGTCCTGGTCATGCATGCTGAAAGGGGAATGGGCTGAGCAGCATCAAAAGTTATGCATTATGGCGGCCTGCAGACAGCCAGATTAGAGAGGAGATATATATATTGAACGTGCCTCCTCCCTTCGCCATCGATATGGCGTTGGATCGTCTCGGATTGAAGATGTCAAAGATCAACCCTCCAAAGCCCCCAACCAACTACTCCTTGGGCCTTTAACCCTCACCTCCATTTCTATTCTCCTATCTGGCTCGCTGGCCACTGCAGCCCTTTTCAAATCTGATTGATGCTCATAATCCTCGTTAGTTGCCCCGATGTCCCTCTTCTAAGGCCGGCCAGTCAACACTCGTCATTTCGATGCAAGGAGGGCATAAATCCACTCGCTTTGGAAAGCGTCCCTGCAGCCGAGGATATGGCGAAACTTAATAAGGAAACCTCTCTGCGTTGGGCGCTGGGAAATTTCAGCAAGTTTTCCCTAGTATCCCACGTCGAGGAACGTGCAGGCGGTCAAAATGCCAGTTTTAACTAGTGCAACCAAGAAAATACAGTGGGTTTTTGGTTAATTGGGATATGGCTGTTTATTTGGGGAAGACCTTGAAGTGAGGTCAATATGACACATGCATGCAGTTTTGAAGCTGAACTTCAGAATGCATTCTGCACGATATAGAAAATAAATAAGACCTATACTGAAAATTCATGTCGATAATATGAATAGAATGAGAATATTGCTGAATTTTATACAAAGCGTGTAGTTTCTTATAATGTATATAGTATTTACTCGTGTAAGCTCCCCCCCCCCCCCATTTGTCAGCCTTCGAAGCATGGTGGGGAGCTGTTACACGAAACCTTATTCTGAAACCATTACACGAGTAAATACTATAATTAGATTTAATTCTACGGTCAACTATCTAGTAATTTTCAGTTAAGCAACACGGACTATTGCATTCAATTCATTTCGCATAATCCATTATGGTTTCTTTATTCAATACATAAACCAGCTGATAAAAACACGATATTTGATTTTTAAATCGATTTTTATCCGTATTTGAGTGATATGGGTGCAAGATTTACATTGTTTTAAAATGCGGTATAAGGGCAAGAACAGTTTGGGGGCATGATATAGCATGAAGCACGCCATGATCTGAATGCAGCATTCTGATTGGGCAATCGGAAAACCCCGCCACCGGGAAACCAATCGGAACGCTGCATTTAAGATAATGTATTTTATTAAGCTATGACAAATAACAGCGTGGAGCATGGGAGAATAAGCATAGGCATGAATTCCTGAAATCGACGTTTCGATTGGGTTCCCGAATTCCCAATCAAAACGCTGATTTCAGGAATTCATTCCTATGCTTATTCTCTCATGCTCGACGCTGTTCTTACCCTAAGAGTTGTCAATTTCTTCATATTAGTTATAAGGAGATAATGGCATTAAAGTACAACACCCATACATTTGCCTATACATGTACACAGATTTTTTATGTATTTAGTATTCCTCTAACGTATATATTAAAAGAATTGCTGTAAACGTACAATACAAATTTTACACATACACTTTAGGTTAACTTCAATGGGATTAAGTTGTATGCATGTATTTCACACCTGCTACGTTTTTAATTTAACATGGCTTTTGATGGTCAATTGGTCATGCATATACGTCTTATCCTGTAATGAGTTCTTTTAAAACATCAAAATATGTATCAGATATGTGCATTTCTGCTTGACCTTAACGTTCGGTTCCCCTTAAATGCCAGTTCGAACATTAGAGGGATTGAGCACGCCTCCCTTAAAGCTCCCTTAATGCTAACCACATTGACAGCACTGTATGTTTTTCCAATGCGTTCTCGTTAAGGTAAATCAGTTGACGGGGATTAAGGGAGGCGTGCATGCACAATCCCTCTATTGACGTTATGCTTTCATCTAACATTTCTATGATGTCACTAAGCATCCAGGATGACGAATTAATCTTCGCCTTAACAAAGGATCTATGACACAGGTAGTGTCGAGGGGAGAAGGAGGATATAAATCACTTAGAAGCTTGACCCACAATAATTGCTTTACATGCACGTGGAAGGGGCTATGCCCATCTGGGGAAGGTGGCTCGTTATGGAGGTGCCCATACGTTTTGAGGGTCCTTCTCCCTTCGATCTGTGAGCCCTTCCTGCGTGACCAGCGTCTAAATGCGACCGTTTAATGCACGCTTGCGATGCCTTCAAAGTCACCGACCTGCTAGCAAAAATTGAGATTCTGATATCCGTTCTGTTGAAGGGAAATCCGAAAATTTCATTCTTTTCGTGAATGGAATATCGAAGCGAGATCGGACTGCGTCCTTTTCCCTCCCAAATTACCAGGGAAATGGATTTCCGACACGTGCCGCATGTCGACAAATTTTGACATGTCATGTATCTCTGTCACGAGTGTCACGGGAGCCTGGAGAGGATCTACAAGCCCATAGGGTGTACATGTTCTGGGGAAATGAAGCCAATTGGTAATTGTGTGATGTCTAAGAAGATTGCTAAGTCTGGACATCTGGAAGATATGTTTATATTGCATAAAATATTTTTTCAAGAGGAGTATATCTGCTATATATTTTTGAAAAATCAATGTCAAAGACTCCCAAGCCACTTGTAAGTGCTGAACAGGAATAAGAATATGGACAAAAATAATGACAACATTCCGCTATACATGTCTTTATTGATATGGTACTGGGGCATTTTTTGCTTTTAATGGAATTCTACAATTCTTGGAAAAGAACATTAGATAGTGCCAACTGAAGTTCTCTTGACTTACTGCATGTATGTTGTTCAAACGCCATCTTTAAACCCTTCCAAAGCTATACGGTAGAACCTATCTAAAATAATATCCTCTCTAAAATCATAAAAAGTGCCGACTCTACTCAGGGCCCATGTATAGAAAAATAAACCTCCAACAAGTGATTAATTTTTATTGGTCCCAATGGTTTTTTAATGGAATATCAACAAGGGAATTGCAAAAATTATCAAACAAGGAATCAAAAATGACCAGGAGATGCAGGGCGATTAAACTTTGCTTATGATACCCAATGTACACATGTACATGTATATGTATAAGGATTGAAAAAAAAAACGGGGAAATTACCTATTTTGCAGCTATGTAAATGTGTCGAGAAATAGGTAGTGAAACATGAAGGTTTCAAAAATTGGAAATTCCCTATTCTGCAGCTGAATACACTGTAGCATGTTTACAGATGAGCCTGTCTAATATAATATTTCCCCTGGTCCCGAGAGTATTATTTTAGACAGGATCTACTGTTCTGTGCTTGTAATAGGATGCAAGAAGAAGCACGTTTCACCGTGCTGAACAGTGTTGCATGCAGCTAGATGCTTGCTGGACAAATAACCAAATATACATTTAATTTGGATCTTTTTTGGGGCTTTTGCGAACTGTCCTTTCATGTAATATATTCACCTTGCAGCTTGTCCTTACCGCCATCTAGCTTCCTGTTTTCTCTTCTCCATCATTCTTCATCACTTCATCGTTCCCTATTCTCGGGCTTTATTCCCAGCCCCTTCTCGGTCCCTCACCCCCACTCTTGTAGCCATCTCTTTCGAGCATCCTTTCATTCCGTACGTATGAGTCATACCGAAACTCATATCCATCGTTGACAATTTTTGCCACTTTGTGGCCTAACCTTTTGCCCCAACTTATGCTCGCTTAGCAACTAATAGCGTTTGGGTTGGTCGGGAAGGGCCTTCTCCTCGTTTGTGCGTGCTCGCCATGTCTATGCCAATTAATTGCAATTTGTCAGCTGCGTAATTTTCCCTCAGCTTCCCGTTGTTTTAAGTTTATTTTGAATCATCTTCCCGCCTACTAAACGGGGACCTTGGGTGCACACGCGCCATTCATTTCACTTTATGGAGTTTCATTTGTACCCGTTTCCATGGCGGCATCTGACTGGAAATGCTCAGATGACACGACATGTTAGTCGGCGATTGTTTGATGTTCATCTAGCATGAGGCTCCTTTGAACCTATACACTAGTGTTTGAAAACGGTCTTGGAGCATTCTGGAATGTGAATTAGATTTCTTAACCGACCAGGATAAATTTGCACGTTAACGCATTGAACAGTTCTACAAAATTTTTATAGGTATATAGAGGTATAAGAAAGATGAACTTGCTTACAAACAGCACTGATAATTTAGATTTGATCAGCTATGCTGGACATTGGCATTTTACGAACCGAAATATTTTCTAACTTTTTAATGTACATGTAATAAGAAATTCGTCCCTGAATTTAAAATGTTTACCCAAGTTATATTTGTCACAAAGGATTCCTATACCATGACTTGTTTCTCACAAAGGGTACTCGACATTCGGACTTGGGCAGAACTGATTGACTCTACTAAGCATGTGCAGTTGTGCACATGCATGCATATATGGGTAAAATGCATAATGCCCAACTGCTTTTGTGTTGTCATTTGAGTACCCCTATTGCTTTTAGAATACGGAATACATGCTGTTAATATTTAGTTAGTTTGACAATATTATTATTGGTTAGAAATTGCTGCATGCCTGTTATTTATGGAATAAAGAAAGGGCTACACATGCACATGTAGAGATACCTGTATAATAACTATGTAAATTCATAGGCAGTAGAAAAATATACTTTCAGACAGGTTCAACTTTTTATGCTTTTAAAATGGATATTATTTTACACAGAATGCTTTTAGACAGGTTCTACTGGGATGTTGTTACTGTATACACTGCAAATCAATACATTTTGAATTGAGACGTCCACGAAATAAGATGCAAAGTTGCAACTGAATTTCACCACTTTTTTAACTTAAAATTAGTTGCATTTCTTAAGTATATTAAACAAAAGAAATGCAAAAGATGCAGCTTAATTTAAGTTAGTTTTTCGAAGATGTATCGTAACATCTTATTTCATGAACAGTTTTTAAGATGTTTTCCTTTGCAATGTACATAGCTTTGAATTAGTGGAACGATCCTTTAATTGAGTTTGTTGATAAAATTTCCCCAACTTTCACTTTTTGCACCAATTAATTCCAAGATAGAATTGGACCATGATCTATTGAAGGTACTTCTAAACAATTTTCCCTCATACTACTTGCTCTTTCTCAATCCTATTACATTATACGTATCTTAAATAACTGCAAAAACGACTGCATACAAGCTCCAGCTTGACCCATTGCGATGCAAACCATTGTTGAAATAGCCTAGTTTGCATGGCTGAATATGTGACGAAGCTAAATTAGGTATCGCTTTTACAAGCACACTATTCACGTCGAATGATGCGAGCTTGCTAATTCCTCCAGGATGGATTTATAGAGTGCAATGAAATGGCACGCTGCCATTCCCCCCATGTAATCCAAATTAAATGTAAAGTAGGTCCTCATTACTTAATAGGTCCCGAGGAAACACATTAGTACCTTTTATTCTCCGCATGATTGGTGAGGGGGGTCTGCTCCGGTTGCTCGTTAATTTCTTGTCAGGTAAAGCATTCGTTTCCCATATGGTGATGCAATGTTCAACGAGCATTCAACGGAACGGTGATGGGGGTCTATGTTACACGTACCGCAGTTATTTTGTGGCTGACAAATGGGTTAGCGATGCTGAATTTCAGACAACGCCCAAATAAACTCTTCATTGCGAAATGCCCCTGTGGAGGGTCTTTTTTCTTGTTTTTCTCACCCACAACGTGTTATTTGACTCGTTTATGGTGTATTAATTGAAATGATGAACGCTTAATTGAAAATTGGTTAATTCAGGTAAATGCATCCTAGCTAAAGTCCAAAATGTTCAATTATGATGTATAATCCTAATTTATTACATTTTTAATTTAACGATGATGTCTAATTCCAAGTTAAAAATCTCAATGAAACACTATGAGATTAATGAGAGTATGGAACATGATAATGAGATTTATGTAAGACAAGTAATTGGGCAAAATGTGAAACTAATATAAAAGGAATTTTATTCTATGACACTTTATGGCATGAGTCAATTGAAAATAAGATTTTGTGAGTTTATAAGAATATAATCAGCAAGTTTTATAATCCTATTACAATGGGATTTTCCATAATCTCATTTGCAATTTGACCTAGTACATGTACAATGGATTTCTACTAGCTAGGCAGTCGATATATACATTAGCTACCATATGGCATTTGTTTACGCGAATGTTGAATTGAATACGTACTAGTAAAATTTGTTAAAGTGACCACCTAAAAAAATCGCCAAATTCGGTCACTGTATTCAAGTGGTCACTATACAGAGAATTTTTATGAAGGAAAACACACACGTTTACATGACAACAAATTTATGACTAGTGCTCACTATGTTGAGGTGGTCACTTTGCCAGGTTTTTAATGTACTTCAGTGTTAGCATTATACCAATTACTATCCTGTGGCTTCTAAAACCATCAGTTGTAATTGGACCATATGTGAATTCGTCATCCACTGAATTTTAAAGTGATAGCCTAGTTTTTCTGGTGCATTTACCGAACTAACCTCGGATGCCCTAAGCGGGGAGTCTCTTAAACCATTAAGTAAATATATAGTCGCATTACCAGAGAGACGTAACGACCGATTGATTAAACCCCCCCTCCGGTGATAAATGGTAATTGCCCCTTTAAGGTAGGCAATCTCGCAATGTCACGAATCCCTGTGTGATTGCCTGCCTTCGCCATGGGAGTGGTACACCGATATCGTTATTCGCTAATTTACAACGTTATTTGCGGCTATTTAAGGGCAGAATGGTCTGCCAAATATTCGTTTTAGGCTTTCAATTCGTGTTCCATCAGCCAGACGGAAGCTCGTCTTTGATATGACACTCATTCTGCCTGCTGGTCAGGACAGGTAATGGCAACTTTCAACGGCAATGGTAATGTCAACGGTTTTGGGTCTAAGCTTCTGATGGTAGGGTTCCCATCAAACCTCATAAATCCGGACAGGGAAATCACGTGAACAGTGACCGCCTGAAATAGCACATCGTGGTGGTGAAGACTGCCTCGAGAACTGTGGTTTTCAAGTTTCTCCTTTGACTGCCTCGTGTGAATTGAGCTGTCTCATTGTTAAATGCACAGTGCAAATTTGCATGCATTGATGTAATTTTCTATTTGTTTGCCAGGCACGTTTTACTATTGATTCGGTGGGATACGGCTTGAAACTAGCTTCCCTTAACGTAAAACTACATGTCCATTGCCCCCCACTGCTTCGAAAGAATAAACAGTGTGTTTAATTAAATTTTTGACTTATTTTAAAAAGGGTTGATTTGGCTTGTGTCAGGGGAAGGTTGGAAGGGTTATTTTCAATCAACGAATAATAAAGGACATATCACACATGTGAGAGGAAGCGCTTTTAAAACTTTCACCCATGCATAATTTGCGTGTAGGTACATTGTTATTCCTGTTTTTTGATAAAACTAAATTTGAATATTTTAATGCCAGTGATGAACACGTTGTAAGGGAAGTCTTTTTTGCATGCGAAATGTTTGAATTTATCTCGCTTTTGCCTTGATCTTTTTCATGCATATGAATGTATGAGTTCTATGAATACAATATTTCTAGTTAGTAATAAATATTGCCTCCTTGTCCAATGTCCCTGCTGGTTCTCCCCCTTTGGTGAGATAAAACTTGGTGCGGTATGGAAATGACACTCGTGTGCAGGCACTTTGAAAAGCAGCTAAACCTGTGTCCATGGGGTTAGTTTCTTGTCTTTCGTGCAAAATCGATTTAAAATCTCGATGTGGACCCATTACTGGCTCATGGAATATTCAGGGCCAATACTGCGGTCGACTCTTGCAGCCTTCTACATTTCCCTACACTATATTAAGGTATTCCGTACGTTTGGGCAAATGGTGTGTCAGACTTTTCGGAAACATTGGGAACAATTATCTACTTGTAAAACAGCAATCCATATTGAATGTAGATCTGAGTAAAATCTTGGAATTGAGGTGGTGTTTACTCAAATATACACTGCAAATGAAAACATCTTCAAAGCTGTCCCCCCCAAAAAAAAAACAAGACGTTATGATGCATCTTCGAAAATTCAACTTAAATTAAGATGCACTTTTGCATTTTATTTGTTTACTGTCCGTCTTATTATAAAATGCAACTCATTTTTAAGTTTAAAAAGTGGTGAAACTAGGATCTTAATTCAAAATGGTTTTATTTGCAGTGTATATAGTTTGTTTATATACAGTGTATATTGAAAACTAATTGCTAGAAAGGAAAATGCAGCAGACACCTTTCATCATGTAAATTTCTGCATATGTATCTCTGCAAGAAATTCTGCGGAATTATGGTGGAAAGTAATTGTAGCCCATGTTTTCTGCTCATTATTTTTGTATGGGCAGTTTGTGTTATGTTAGTAAAGTTTCTCACGCAAAACTTAACAGGATACATTTCTCAACAACATGCGATGCACACAATTAGGTCGCCATCGTTGTTGTTATTGTTGTTATATGGCTTTATTTTTTTTTTTTGTAATAAAAAGCTGCAAGGAATTCCTCATCTCGACATGTCGATGTTTCCACGCCATATCTTTTTAACTATTGCTAGGAAAAGCTAGGAAATACATTTCCTGGATGTCTGTATATGGGGTGCATCAGGCGTGCAACTTGTTTTTTTGGCGTTTAATGCGTTGCAAAGTTTTGTGAATTTCGTCAATCAGTCAAGTATAAAAGAAGCCAAAATGGCATCCCTGTTTGTGCTCTTGCTTTTCCTTCCTGTATGGACGTATTCCCTCGCTCTTGACTCTTTCCAGCTTATTATGTTTTATTCAGGAAACGAATCCTGCCAAAACGTACCGAGACTCGTGAGTTGCGGCGAGCTTGCTTTATTTACTCGATAACTTGGCAGTTTATCATAAGGAAGACATGTGGCTATTTTATTGGCGCTGTCACATTGGATGGCCAATTGGGCCATTCGGAAATCATTATCTTGAAATCAAATAGCCCTGAATGCTTTTAGGCGAAGACTGCAGCTCAGGGATTCGATACCGGCCTGCTTTTAGATAAGAGCGTATATTAATGACGCCATTGTCCCGCGTGGATTTCGCAAACATTTATGAAAATAGAAAATCTATACGTTGAGTCCGTCTAATGCATTTTCTGCCCATTCCCATATGCCATTGATCACTATGCGATGGTAAGGATGGAGGCGGAGGAATATTAATTAATTACCCGAATATCGATATGGAAATATCCGATTGCAAATTCTAATTGTAAATTAGCTTAATTTGCTGTAACTACATGTACTTAGGGTGCCTCGTTGCCAATTAGGTATTATTAGAACATTGATTTATGTATTAGTCAATTTTTTTTTCTGTAGCTAACAACGGAGTTTCAATGATGGATAAACGGATGGTTGCTATGGAGTGACAATTAAGAAGCTTTTTGTTAACCGTGGGTTTAAATAATGCATTGATATATCAGTAGAATTATATCAAATTATTCTAATGCCTCACTTAAAGTCGAGAGTAGTTTGATTGGTTTTATTATTGCCAATATTATACACATTTTATACACACAAGCCTTCATCAATTATAATTCACTCATCATTGTATTTAAACCCTGGCTTGCATGACCTTGATTTGAACCTGAACCCATACATATGAACTTAAATAATGTATATACGTTTTAACCACTTGGAATATGAGACAATTAGATTTCAAATACATATTCGAGCTTATGTTTTTTCACCTGTGCCATATATTTTTTTAAATTATGGAAAGATCATTTTTAACAAATTGAATTTGCTCGGTATACAAACTTGTTGATTAATTAAATGACGTCAAAATGGTATAGTATTTCTACGATCACATGCATCGGATGCTATAGATTCCCTGGCACCATGGATACTGGTGATCTACCTGCTAAAATATGATTTTAGCTGGTGTTTTTAGTCTTATATTGGTCTCACTATAAATCCCATTAATTCCATTAGCTATATGGGATTTTGCTATGGGACTGTATGGGAATTGTCACTTGGGTTTGCAGGTAGAATTCTCATTTTGAACTTGAATTTCGTATATAAATTTGAACTCTGATCATGAATTTTTTTTAAATTTTCAATTTGTGACACTGTTAATGAGTCCCATGGGTGACTATATAGTATAATTGCTGTGGTGTCATTTACACTTAACACTGTGTCACATTCCATTGTTGTGTACATCTCTAGCCATTATAACATTTCAAATAATTGAACGTTCTATGTTGGACCATATCAAGTTACAAAACGTTTCTTTTCCATTATTTGCCACGTTTAATTGAAATCGTTTCTCTTACGAAAATGGCAAACGTTTGAAGCAATTACAACTTGGGGCTATAGGCCACTCAATTAAACGATATCCACGTTTATTGGTGCAACGTATACCTGCCATCGTTCTACTTTTAATTAGAGCCATTCGTCAATAGCAAGGCGACTTTGTATGCTCCCAAATTGCTTTAAATTCAATCAAGTAAACACGAGCTGGAATTTCCATAACTAATCTCGGCTTAATCTTCGGTTGATTTAAGCCGAAAACAGCGTTTCTAAGTGATGTGAACTGGCATCCATATTCAAGGGTGGATTTTTCTCTGAGGAACAATCTTCGTTCTCGTCGATTATTGGTCACGGGGATGAACATGAGCATCCTCTGCAAGAATTGATGCGCCTGACTTTAAAAGCTAATTTCGAGTTATTGCTCCATTTAGACCCGAGAAATTGCAAACATTCATCTAACGTAGGAAACGCGAGAGCACTATTTAGGCCAACGAAGCGATGAGCCAATCAATTTCGGCAAAAAAATGTAAACGGTTTAATTAAGCTGATAAATACTGGGGCTGCCCCCTCGATTGACCTCTTTGGAGCCCACCCAATAGGATGATCGGAAGCGATTTAGCGACAAATTACTTTCGGATGCACACTAAACTACCGATTGAGCGCCAATTGCGAGCAGTCTCGCGTCCTTGCTCTGAATTTTATTATTTCCTTTTTTGGGGACGTCTGTCATCATATTGGACGTTTATGAGCCTTGCGCATTTTCAAACTTAATTGCATCTGATATAAATGCATTATACTGCGACCGATCTGCTTGGAGGAATGGTTATGGTCACTATCTGTATAGTAAAACGTTTTTCCTTTCCATATAACGTTTTTAACACAGGTTTATAAGGCTATATATATGGCAGTAAGTTTTTTTAGATGTTACGAATGGATGTCATGGGATTTAAAAATAACTTCTGTTGCAACTGTGAATGCTTTTTTCTCAAGTTGAAGCAAAGAGTTAAGCATTTTTTTTAACAGAAAAGAAAAATGGGAACATATAACTTTTATATAATTTATAATGGGCATTGTGTTTTATAAGTTGTAACCCTATTGAAAAATGGCATTGTATGGGAAACTATTGCTTGTGGGATTATGGGACATCCCAGTTGAAAATTAAACATTTGTTAATAGTGTGTTTTTTATAGTGGGATTTCATAATGGACTGAAAAAATATTATTAAGGGACCCATGCTTGTCATAGTCCTATAGAATACAATCCATGTTATGCTGGGGCATCATTTGGTCCCGTTGCTTGTCTCACATAAAACGAATTTCATAATCACTACACTGCAAATGAAAACATCTTAAAAACTGTCCACGAAATAAGACGTTATGATGCATCTTAAGAAATTTAAC
>JAQGCC010003052.1:0-16402 GCA_034698905.1 Xestoiulus laeticollis
AGGTCAAACTGTGGTCAAAGTTTGACTACAGGTTACTTGACCACAGATTTTACCAGCGTTGGTAAAACCGGCCATCAAAGTTTAATTTTGGTATCATGATTATATCGCTAGATATTATTATTTAAAGGTTTACTTCTAATATTGTTCTGTGTGAATATCGTGTTCTATTATCTTAAACCTCCCAAAGTTTCATTATCCCAAAGTTTAACAATTTTCAAATAGTTTCACAGAATCAATTTTCCCCGCCCATGATATTCTGAATCTTTCAGTTGTAAAAAAGGAATGTATCATTTTTCGGAAAGAATAGGAAGATTAAGCTGTATTACGTTCAACGTGAACGTATTCGACAGTTTCGAATTGCACTTAAGCCTGCCTGTCAAATAGTTTACTTTTACGTTTACGTGTACTTAAAAAAGGCAGGCTTCGCGTACACGCAAACGTGAACGTGAGAAAAAGACAGTGTTCACGTGTACGCAAGACAGCTTAATCTCCCTATTGTTATATAGGTTTAACGTATTCTCATAAAAGTTATAAGGAAGAACTTCTGGTATTCTCAGGATATCTGAACTTGCAAATAACATCGATCCCATGACTGACAGATTTAGTTTGCACTTGCCCATGGGACAACCTTTTTTTAGTTTGCACAGCTGCTAAAGCGAATTCAATTCACATATGGTCACTATAGCGTTAAAAAACTGCACTAGTTTAGGATCGATGATTCCAACTTTAGAACTTTTTTGAAATGTTTGAAAGGGGTGGTCATCTAAATGAAATAATTACAGCTTTTACCTAGCCATCCATATTAGATCAGATAAAAAGTACATTATTAATTAAGAATTGGACTAGTAAGCTTGGACCACTATCAGTCCAATATAGGTTTTATTGGCCAATTTTTGCCAATTTAACCAATATTGCTCCAATCGAAGTCCAATATTGTGTACTACTTGGGTTTTTACAGAAGGCAGTGCAAATAATAATTGAAAACTTGTAGGGAAGAGGAGGTTGCAGTATCAAGCAATGAAGATGGTTTCTTCATTAATATTAACTTAAACAAAAACTTAAGACATTTTTAGAATATCTTAAGATTTAAGACTAAGACTTATTTTCGAATAATGTCTTAAGACTTTTAAGACTTGAGACATATCATTTTTTGGTAATATCCCCACAGTGTGGAGTCTGCCAAACGACTATTTTTTTACATCTACCATGTTTATGGCCAAATGACGTTTAATAAAGACACCTCTTTATAAACATATTCAATGCAAAACGCTTATCAGATTCAAAGTATGCTAATAAAATTTATGGTATGATGGCCTTAAAATAGCAGCTTTTATTACGAAAAGGTATTTTTAATGCATTGAATGCGTTGTATATTCCTTACATGTGCATTTCAAAAATCGTATTATGTTTGCGGTATATTTATAGGTTAGGACCATTAATTTATATCGTCGAAAGTAATCTTTCCTGCACGATCTCGTCATCGTGAATATGTGCCATTAACACGAGTGGTTAGAAACTAAACCGCATCAGATCGATGATGATGGAAGGCAAAAAAAAAAATGACGATTTCGAATAAAATTGAGTTTTATAGTACATAGAGGAGAAAAAAAAATGGAAAACACGATAATCATAATAATATGAGAAAATTTTCCAAAGAAGAAAAAAGAAAAGGAGGCAGAAAGAGAGAGAAAAACTTGGATGTAGTCGAAACTCTAGAAAATGAGGTTTCTAAAAGAGTCAACCACCCAGAAAATAGCTCAATAAACATCAATAGTTTTCATACGCTCCGACTGAACCTCCAAAGCGCCTTAATACCCAATGATTGGGAAAATCGTTAAGGGGCAAAGTAAAGCCTGCTGGAGGATTACAAAATAGTGAAAAAAAGACCACAAAATCTAACGTGTATGTAGTGCTTAAGGTCTTGCTGCGAGACAATAACCAAGAATTAAAAGATAGGGGCTCGGAAACAGATAAAAGCAATGACACTCAAATGAATAGGTGAACGTAAAGCATGCTCTTTTCGTTCAACCACTTTAAGGTGGAATTGATACCAGGCTGCTTAGGTCAAAGGTCATCAGGTGGTATGACAGGTTAACAGTGATATGCAGTACGTGCTGTATACATGCTTACTATTGATTTTCGAGTATACTGTTTACTACAGTAAAACATGGGAAAGTGACCACCTGCTTATGGTGATTATAGTGACTACTTTTCACAAAATGGTTTTAGAGCAAAACATTGCCATTATAACAATTCTCTGTATTTTTACCAAATATTATGTGCATTTGTCAGTATGTGCCATCTCTTTAGCAATTTTTCCATTTGCAATGTACCTAATAAAGTGACCAGGTTAAGTCTGCAATTAGAACAGTGTTAAATAAAGAATGCTTTGAATACATTTAAAGGAGAGTGACATATTAGTCATCTTGCTTTTTGTATTAATTATTGAACTCTATTGACACTGCTTAATTTAGCCTTTGAGTCTAGATCCCTATGGGGTCTCCTTTTGAGTAAGTATGTAATATATAAGTATTCTGAGCATATCCTGTACCATTGCCACCTATAGAAATCAAACCACTATGGCTAAACTAAATTTTTTGAATTTGGCCACTCACCTAATCATATGAAAGTATATATCATGTACATACATGTATATTGCCTCTGTGAAGCTTATATGAAGTCTATTTTCAGTCCTTCGGTGAATTCTTTCAATGACCTAGTTTTTGGAAAACATTTCTAAAAATTCCAACTGTTTCATTGAAAATTTACAAAGAAATTTGCTTGAATAATAAAATTGGTGACATCACATACATGTATACATTAAAACAACAAAGCCTTATTTTAAATTATAAAAAGCAGCTCAAGAGTTTTAAATTAGTAAGCCTTGTGCTAATTACCAACACTTGACAGGTTTTACTGTAGTTAATCAATATATTGTACTTTAGTCGATAAACATTGTATGTGCTACTGAATAAAAAAAACTTTTCATCCCAATTATTTTCATCAAAATGCAGGAGTCATTTGTTAAAAGGAATCCAATATAAAAAATATTGACTTACGGGATCTTGTATGTCGCGAAATATCTAAAATATCGCCTAAGGGAATATGTCAATACTACAGCTGTTAGAATTATTAGCGTCTGGTTATTAAATATTAATAACTATCTGAAAAATAACAATAGGATTTATTTATTTTTATGTTATTGATTTCAGAAATGCCATACGCAATTAAAATCGATATTGTTGAGTTAAGGTTTTTTTTGCATGAATATTTCGAAAGCCGCTTGAGATATCAATAAGAAATATAGTTTTAGATCCTATAACAACAACATTTTTGTTATTTCTAAATTTATTTTTTTATTAGAAAACCTAATGGGAATCATAAAGAATAAACATCATATAAAATTCCAGACATGAACATGTATACATGGCCATCGTTAACTGTATATATTGTAGAGGAAGTATTTTCCACTTAGTTCGTATCTGGTGAATAGGCGATATTCTATTGTTTTAATTTACACAATAGGTTTAACTTCAGTAGACTTCTAACGTAAATTACAATCTTGGTATATTGCATATTTCGTATTATAGTTATACCACGGTAATTTCTGTGCGACTGCTCGTATATGAAAACAGCATATGCTAATTATCTATATCGAACTATTTACATTTCTTCCTACAACAATGCGCATGAAATATGCATGTGCCAGTTGAAAGAAATTAGTTGAAAAAACCATCATCGTCGTAAAGAAAACTTTTCATTGCGGAAATAATTTGCCTCATATGCATATCGTTTTGAAATGAAAGCACGAGGCATTAATACAAACGTAGATATTTCAAGTGAACAAAAGAATTCTGAAAAAAAATGACTTGGACCAAAATATTTGCATTGTGACTGCAATATCTCGTATGTACTGTTTGTGAAATTAAAGTGAATGAAACGCTCTATGACAATTGAAGTAAGATAATGATGTTTTTCTGTGTTTTAAAGCTATATCCCTTCATGGCAAACTGAGGCTAATGAAATGTTAGATGAAAACCATAACTGCCATAGTATAGTACATTGATGCTCAAAATGGAACTTGTCATTTTAAAATGTTAAGAAAACTATACAAAATAGATCTTATGTGCATTCATAGTTATATTTGCATTTATGCAAATGAGGTGAATGCATTTTTATTTTTTCTCAACACCAATCAGCAAACTTTTCGTATGTAAACTATACAAGCTTTCTTTGATTTCTAATTTATACTGCCTTGAACTCAAAGACAGGTATTTATCCACATAGCAACAGCAGCTTTTCATAGCCAACGAATAACTGCATGTAGATCTGCTTTTACAAATAGGCAATTAGGAATAAAATTCAACAATATTTTTTCTACCAATAGACTAAATAACTTTATAGAAATAGGCAATCATTAAAACATTGTGTATTTTTATGTGGGCGTTTTACGTATATATATATATATATATATATATATAATATTATAATATGAATATAATATGAAATATTATGGGGAGGTTGATATCTGAAAATATATACCCGGAGATTTTTTTTTTCTATTGTTTTCTGGGGATACCCAAGGGTCTACCAAAATGGAACGAACCAAAGGGAAAAAATTCTCCGGGTATATATATCTCATATCGCACGGTGGTCGGTATATTTCTGAAAATACAAACCTCAGTAGGAATTTACACATAAAATTTCGTGAAAATTTTGTGATTTGTGCTGCCCCTGTAAACCGGCAATCCATTCGTAATCAATTGTTCGTAGTGTTTGCAGTTTTATAAGGGGCTGCAAGTTCATAATTGTTTTAAATTATTTTATATTATTTAATGACTATTCATGGTTGTAGAGCATATCATGGTATTCGAGTTCTAGAAATGTTATTCAAAATAGTAGAACTTTTGTGCTGCCGCTGTGAATTTGCCAACCTTACATACTCAAGTGTTGTTAGTGTTTGCTTTCTTCACTTGGAAGGAACTTTGACCTCAGTCCCGAGTGAAACAAGGGACTGAGGTCTAATTTCCTGACGAGTGTATATTCCTACTGAGGTTTGTATTTTCAGATTTATACCAACCCCCATGCGATATGAGATATATATAAACCCGAAGAATTTTTTCCCCATGGTTCGTTTCATTTTGGTTGACCCTTGGGTATGTCTCAGGAGTTTTGGTTGACCCCGGGTTTTTCTCACAAATAAAAATCCAAAAAAGCAATAGAAAAAATTTTCCGGGTATATGTAAGTGTATATATAGTTTGAAATAAAAAAAATGTCGCTAATGCTCTTTTCCTTGTAAAGAAGTTTGCAGAATTTGTCTTTGTGTTTTCTTAGACGAAATTGCTAGTATAGGGTTTTAGAAAGGATTTCATGGAAGCGAATTTGGCCTAAAGTTAATGTTTTGCTGGGGGGTTTGGCTGCAGAAAAGCAGCTTGCAAGAAGGATGTATTAATCCCTTAGCAATTCCTAGCTAATGCTTATACCCCGGTTACCAAACCAATTGTTTTCAATTAACAGAATGCGCTGACCCCATTAGCAACCAATGATCCACAACGGACTGATCCTTTGAGGCGAAATTAATTTTATATCCGCAATTAAGCGAATTCAGGTTGGATTTTTCTCCTTTGGCAAAGACCTAAAAGATCCATTAGAAACAGGGAGCCAAGACCATCGTAAAATTGAGATTCCTAATTATGACGTCATTCGTCAAGCTTGAATACATGGTTATCAAACCTTTTTGCAACACCTCTTTTTTTATATCGTTGCATTGACATCTCATCCATGTTTTTTTTCTATCACAAACATCCTTTTTTCAGTTGTATTTGCAACCAAGGTTCGAAAAATAATCAATTTGCAGTGTCTTTGCAGCTTTAGTATTGACCGCTGTGAGAGGAAGGGATTTCCGGTAAATGGATGGATATGTTTGTCTGTTCTTCCAATGTTTACTGCGCATGCGCGAACGATTATTTTTCAACTTATGTCTCTATCACCACAACGTTTACAAGAACTCTTAATGTCACTTGAGTGTGACAGAACTCGTAAACATGCAATTTGGCTTATCAGTAAAAGTTTCTGTACAGTATGCATGGAATTCGAATATGTAGTGTATATACTTTTTTTGACGTTCCTTGGAATGGTTAATAGAGGGATTTAGCAGGTTTCCTTCAATCTTAACGAGAACGCTAAACACACTATTACGCATGCGCATCAATAAGTTATGCGCCGTAAAAGTCGTTATGCTCCTCAAAGACGTTGTGGTATCACGTTAAACTAATGAAACTGTCGTCTGCCCTCAAACACAAGCCCAATTAAAGGCATCCCCACACATGCGCATTGGCAAAAAAACTGCTGTCAGGATTAAAGGAAACCTGCCAAACCCTCTCTATTGGAAGGTCTCATTCAATATTAACGATAACGATAAACACACTATTATGCATGCGCATCAATAAATTATGCGCCGTAAAATTCGTTAGCTCCTCAAAGACGTTGTGGTATCACGTTTAACTAGATCTAATAGAGGGATTGTGCATGCCTCCCTTAATGCTAACCACATTGACAGCACTGTATGTTTTTCCAATGCGTTCTTGACCGTTAAGGTAAATCAGTTGAGGGGCATTACGGGGGGCGTGGTCAATCCCTCTATTGAAACTGTCGTCTGCCCTCAAACACAAACCCATTAACGTCATCCTCACGCATGCGCATTAGCAAAAAAACTGCTGCCAATGTCGTCAAGATTAAAGGAAACCTGCCAAACCCTCTATTGGCAGGTCTCATTCAATCTTAACGATAACGATAAACACACTATTACGCATGCGCATCAATAAGTTATGCGCCATAAAAGTCGTTATGCTTCTTAAAGTCGTCCCCACGCATGCGTATTGGCAAAAAAAAAAAAACAGTGCTGCCAATGTCGTCAAGATTTAAGAACACCTGGTCAATCCCTCTATTGTTGTCCATTCTTTTCCAACAGTTCTTGGTATTGGACTATATTGCTTCGCTGCCACTGCTACTTTTATTTTTAAGACTTTTGCATTAGCAATTCAAAAGATTTTCAACTTTTTTTCCTTCACAAAACCAAATTACTTTCCCTTGAATTTTGATCGCTCATACAGGGTTTCATGTTTGCGACAGCATGCATATAACATTAATCGATTGCTAGGCGATGTAAGACATCTTTGTGGTTTTTCAATTGATTGTTGCTGAGTGAGTCTCATTCTTTATAGATTAATACCCCGCATATTGCGCCCCAATAGGCGCTGGAAAATTTCATTAAAGACTTTCAGCATGTTCATAATAAAATAAGATTCATGTTGAGGAATGAAAGCAAATTAGGCGCATTTGTGGAGTCAAGTGACACCCATATCAATAGAGACATATCGATCTTTTTTCCCTCATATCTAAATAGCTTTCGTCGAATTATTTCACACAAGTCTTATCTCTCCCAAGGTCTATATATACTCTGAGAAAATTAAATTTTCCAATGCATGCGTGCTACTTAGGCAACGCACCCTTCAAAAACTAATCAAAGATTATTTGGGATAAAAATGGCGCTTTTATGTCTGAAATAGTTTGTTGTTTTACGCATTGGCGAACAAGCATCCATTTAATTTATTTGCTAATTGTGAAATGCTTTGCATCCATCCACTTATGACATCCGCAGCTTAGTGAAGATGTAATACGAATCGTTATCGTTAATAATGAGGGGAAAAAGAGCGAGGAGATGTTTACGTCAACTTAATTACAGATAACATAGATTTACCATCAAGGTATTTCTAGAATGAAAAATAAAGCTTAGTCTCTTGAGTTCACATGGAATATATGTATAATGTATATTTATCTTTTTGATTTATCTGATGAATTATGTTGAGCAAAATGCGTTATAAACCATGGGAACTTGGCCTTGTGGGTCTCAACTCGCCTCACCCAATTATTTTAGCATTTTTTTTTTGTATTTTTATTGTGTAACCTGGTCGAAATAAATATACTGATATCAGTAAATTCTATAGTGATATTAGTATACTCAAACTTATAGCAGTCTGAGCTATATTGATATCAGTACAGCATAGTGACATCAGTAGTCAATGTTTGACTGATGCCAGTATAACCCATATCATTATCCGTATGAGCTAGACTTTCATCAGTATCATACATTTTAAAATATACTAGTATCAGTACACCATAGTGACATTAGTAGGCAATGTTTAACTGATGCCAGTATACTCCATACTAATATCGGTGTAAATTATAGTTTCATCATTATACTATAGTCTGATAAATCTGAACTGTTTGACTGACACCAGTATAATATCATACTGATATCCGTGTCCTAATTATCAGTATAAAACTAATTAATGAGATATCAGTAAGTTTATTTCACCCAAGTATATGTGGGATTTGTTAAGTACTTGTATATTTTTTTTGTTTGTTCTGTTAGTCCATACATCTGCTAATCTGCAATAATCAATGGATGAAATTATCTTGATAATGCACATTAAGTCTTTGGCATGCTACTTTCATAATAGTAATTTGTTCGAAATCAGCCAGTACCGAGTTACAAATTGCAATGTTTTTTTTTTTTAATATTTCATGATGATTTCTATTACAATCATATATTTTTTTTTCTAAACCAGTCCATTATGAAATTTAATCTTCTTTGTAATGTACAGTTTTATTTGAAATTCATCCTTTTTTTATACAAAAAAAAATTCCTGCTTCACTCTGCATGTCATGCACTTGTAAGCATTATTTCAGACGTCAGTAACGTGACCCCAAATAAAGTTTGCATTTTCTAACTGCATTTAAAAAGCGATCTATTGTGCATCTTTCTTTTTTTTGCATTATGACATGTTTCATATTTTGTCAGAAAAAGTGCACAGCCAGATATATCTGTAGCAATACCTCGACTTTTCCCAAAAAAAAAATCGATGAACACGATAAATACGGAGGACCTGTTCATTTTCTTGTAGTTTCTTACGAGGACTATAAGTTCATTCTTATCATGATCTTGTCTGTCTGACCAAGGTTTCACTCTGAATATCCTTTGAGACATGGTTCCATGCTTCTTTTTGAAGTCGTGTACATGTATTCCGACTACGTATAGATCTCTACACAAAGGACTTTTTCTGTTCTGAGTAAAAAAATAACCTTATCTCGATATACCTTAATACTTCCTTTTTTGTTTTGTCCTTCGGTGTGTGAAGTCTGGCACAGATGTGTTTTTTTTCAATATTTTTCTAATTCTTGAATGTCCATTTTCCTATGATCTTGACCCATCATCTTCGTCTTTATGAATGTAGGAGCTGCATGGAGACGAAAAAATGGAGATAGAAGGACCTGATGTTTCCTAAATTTCCTATCCTGGCATTTTGTCACGATATTTTCTAAACCGTATTGTGGGCTTACTTCCTTTTTGTGAAATCTTTGGTGTTATCTGCTCGGAAGGACTACGAAAAATTTAAAGACGGTTGAAAAGGATAGTCTTGCTTAAAGGTTCTTTGTGATTTTCAAGCATGAAAGATAGCGTATTCTATATGACGTGAATTTTATTTCAAATAACCGTACATGTATAGACTATACATACTGTAGATTGAATTTCAATGGAAAATGCCCATACCTATTTACATTTCTATAAGCCTGCAAATTTACATGTCTTGGACTGAAATGTACTGTCTTCATTGTTTTATAACATATCCTTTCAAATCATAAAGTTGTGTCACTTTCCATTGGTTCATTTTTATAAAAACGCCCATTGACATACATTCTATGTTATTCGCCATGTCCATGTAGTATATTTAACTCGACCTTACTAAAAGGTTCACATGTTTCCTTAAGGCTCAATTTGATTTCTTCGTGACATCTAGGCATATTTGCTGTGATCTTTTTTAAGTTTGATGGTGTATGGTGGTTTTATATATTTTCTCCAAGGGATCATATATCTCTTAAATTCATATACTTTATTTATAATAAACTGGAAAAAAGCACATTCCATGAACAAAATATGTAAAAATTGTAGTCAACTATATTGATAACTTATAATAATATTAAATTTTCAAGTATATTTACAAACCTCAAATAACCGAATTGATTTGGTTGCATAGCAATTTACTTAATCTTGGATTACATATAGAAATTTAGCCCAAAACTGAATCAGTAACCCAACAAAATAAGTTACACTGTAACCCAACTTTTTTATTGTGTTGAAAATTGGAATGTAGTTTAAAGATACATGTATGTAACTGCATAAGGTGGTTTGTGTTTTCTTATGATAACACTGATGTAAAAAGTTTAACATCTTTTATTACAGCTTTAGTTTCTATGATATAAGCTTCTTATACAGTATTAATCACTCTTGGTCATCAGATTTGCATCCCCAGAGGAAAAATCTTTATATGGATATCCATAGTATGGAGATTTGGTTAAGGACATCGATAAGTATGGATATCCATATATGGATAAGTTCATCCATTGACATGGATATCAATACTTGGATATCCATAATAATTTGATCCATCTAAATGGATAGCCATAAATGTCAATGGATGAAATTATTGTGGATATCCATGACAATGGATAAAGTTAGTATGGGTATCCATGTCAATGGACGAAGTTACTGTGGATATCAATGACAATGGATAGTTTTTATGGATAACCATGTCAATGGACGAAATTACTATACCTATATCATAATATATCATAATAATGGGTCAAAGTAAAATGGATATCCATAAGTATCTATACAATTTTTGTGTATATCCATACATCCATGTAAGGATTTTTCCTCTGAGGATGTTCAAGGAATTAGCTGTTGGCAAACGGGGATTAGGTTGTTGTTTGCCAAGAACTTTTGGGATTCCTCTCTCACATTTCTATTCGCTTGTAGCTACACTCTTGTGCACATGTATGTCAGCACTTGAGCTGAAAACGTTTGCCATCAGACTCTCGAAGCGTGCATTTCTATCACCTCTGTTCAGAGGTGACATTTGGAGGAAAGCCCGATTCTTCACCGCAATCTTTTCCGATTATTGTCCTCCTTTACTTCCTCACTTCTTCCACTTTCTTTTGCTTCTTCTGCTTCTGACCACTCTGTGGCTTTTTTCCCCCCAGCATCTCAATGCACTGCAAAGGCAGTTGGAAATCAGTGTTCTACTTGACTCCTTACTTTCTACGCGATCGACATTGTAAAAGTCGACCAGATATTGTAAGAAATCTATGCAGGTCCATTTAATTCTGTCTCGGCTCACATCGTGATTACCGTGATAACTGGATTGTCGATCCGTTCTCTACTTATGGGTTGAGTCGATTACTAGGCGCAGATATTGCGGCAAAGCCATTAGCAAATTCTGAGCTCGGTCAGCATTTGAACATGTTGATGAGACGATCCAGGGGATTGAACTCAGTTTATTGGGCTCTAGAGAGGTCGATGTAAAATCTTAGCTGAAGAGTTTTTGCGCTTCTGTATGAACTTGATAAGCACATCCAAAAGATTGAAACTCGAGTCTTGCTATTATGCTGAGATAACAATATGAATTTTTTTAACCAACAACCGAGTTTTTTAAAACCTTTTATTTAACTTCACATGAATGAAGCTTTTCTTAGTTGTTTGTTTGGTTCGACTTCTTTTATGTTCTTTTTAACCAACTTTCACACGTCCTACAGAGCTGAAATTCTGTGTGCAACTTAGTCTCATGTAACATTTTCACCTATGCTGTTTGGTACACTTCTTTGACACTATTACGGCCACACTTTTGTAATTTTAAATGTAAAAAGAATGCATTTGTATAGTGTCAGCCTAGAATGCTGAAACACAACTGAGCAATGGGTGATGATGTCACCAAGGGTTTTGCTGAAAGACGGCACTAGTGCCTCCTAATGACACGATGCTTAAATAAAAGCTAGTTTTATACAAAAAAGGAAGTTTTTAAACGCTTGTTTAAAGTTGCAAATCATCCTTTAACAAATAAGTAGTAAGCATTCATCAAAAGCTTAAGAAATTGCTATTATCTTTACTGTGGTTTTTATATTACTCAGTTGAAGAAGATTTTCTGAATACAACCATGGACTGTGATTGTGTGATTGTGACATGCAATGTGATTATGGATAATATAGTATTAGCTGTTTATTGTTATTGGAATCGCCAAATCTTGGACACTAATGAAAATACATTGGACAGCAGGAGCTTATTGTTATCAGCATTTCACAAAAGGTATCATTATGCCCCCTCTCTCTTATGTGTGAACTGGTCCTAACTCAGTTTCCCAGATAGTGTTGACAAGGTCAGGTCATATTTCCTGTATGCGTGTTTGTATAATATGGAATTACAAAAATAATTGGGTTTGAAATAGGAGATAGCCATTTTAGAGCAGTATGATAAATTGTCTAAAATGAGTCAATGGAATGAGGCATAACAGTTAAAAATTGCCCAACTAATTGTATGCAAAATTTAGATTTCCTTTGTTTTGAGATTTTCTCTAAATGGGTTGGGAGAAAAAGCTTTTGTCCAAGAAATCTTTTTCCTGTAAGTTGTCTAATTTGACATTGGCTTGGAATGCTAAAGTACGAGTTGTTTGTCCTCCATTGCCTGTTGCAGGACTGGTACAAACATTGGATAATTTATCAAGATGTTGGAGTGGTGCATCTGATCAAGTCAAGATACCCAATGTTGTGAACAACAACTAAGGCTAAAGTACTTCTGTTGAAAAAGCACACTCTTAGAAAAAGTGAAAGAACACGAATTGGAGCATCATGGATAGAGCAAATACTTCTCCCTCCCATATAGTGATGAAGTGTTATTGGATCGGTCATCGCTTTATGAATGCCCTGACCGTTTCTTGGCCAGATGGATCAATGCGTCTGCGCTGCTTTTTATGTCTCCCCCTCCCTGCAACCCACTCGCCATATATCTTTATTTTATTAGAGGATTTTGACGTTCGAGCCTTTGTTTGCCTAGGATTTTGGCACGGAAGGATTCCATCAGGGATATTTGTGTATTTTATTGCTCGGCCATAATGCCACTGAGTAGAGTTTGATTTATGCCGGTTACTGTGTTCTACTTGCTCCATGCTGTTTAGCATTTTCTGCTTCGTATGTGGCGTGCATGCCTGCGATTAATACAACATTATGGAAGCATTGGTGCTCGTTTAAGAATGTACTGGGAAGGGCATACCAAATATTGTCAGTTCCTATGATGCTTTTGACCCGATTTTGACCTAGATGTTATTGCTATCCCATATTGGTATTATGCACCGTGGGGAACCCTTGTACTCTCTGAAGCAGTTTTCAAGATTTAGATGCAGCTAGATTAGCTTCTTGCAATCAGAGACGAATGTTCCTTTGTATTTTCCTACCCTGCACATTTGTGACGAAGGGGAGGGGGGAAGTTTAAAAAATGTGACGTCACATCAAAAAATCAAAATGCGCTACTTTAAATAGCAAGTTTGATCAAAATATTTTTGCAAATTTCAGTTTTCCATTTGCCTCTTTTTTAATGCATGTTTTCTCCTGCAATATCAGAGTGCAGTGATACATTATACATACAGATTATAATGACAATAACCAGTTTTCAAGGGGGGGTCGGAGCTTTGTGACGTCATATTTGAGGGGGAGGTCTGACTTTTTGTGACTAAGTGTGACATGGGGGAGGGGTTTGAAAATCTGCCAAAATCGCGTCACGTCATTTATGGACAGCTCCTTATGGAACTTTCTCATGAGATCAATAAGACTTGCTAATGAGACCATGCAGTGAAAATATATAAGACATCCAATGGGACTTAATGAGACTCCAAAATCAAAGGGATTTTATTCTATAAAACTCTATGGCAATTAGTCCTTTAATAATAACTTTTTATGAGTTTATTATGAGACTCCTCTCTAATAAAAATTTACTTAACAAGATTTGTAAATTTTAATTGGTTTAAATATGATATGTTACATAGTCCCATAAGATATGATGTCTCATTCAATGATATTTTTACTAGGGTTGTCAGAAAAATGATACGTTTTGTCACATGCATCCAGTACATTAAAATTGTTGACTTTTTGCTATACTACTCGTGATATTCGGAGATGGTGGTAAACGGCTTTTAAAGTGCTCTTTGCTCAATTGAACTTGAAATTGATTGAACATTTTCTAAGTTATCTTAAAGGGTTTTTGTCCTACTTGTAGAACACTTCAGGTCACCTTCTGTGCATATCTCAAGTGCTATAATGTGTTATCTCAGGGGCGTCATTAAAACATGTATTTATGCATGTAATATCAAAAAATTACAGGAAGTTGAAAAGAGAAACCTTAGTGAATGATCTAGCAACTGTCAACGTGACTCCCTTTGAGAATTGCTAAACTTTCAGAAGGACTTTATAGCGAATAATTAATGGTGTAATTAAGTTTTTTAGAACATGCACAATAATGCAATCATGCACGATAGCTTAATGGCAAATCGGTTTGCATTCTGAGGCAAGATAACGAATCAGTTGATCCATTATGATAATTAAAACTATGCGCAAATTAATTCATCAGGTGCAAGAGGACTAAATGACAGATACACTTGAACAAAGCCTATGTATAATACTGGAGAAGTCACTCAAACATGATTACTAATTTAATCTCGAATTAATACACGCATCAGTAGAAATTCGGCCATCATTAGAAATCAGAGGGCATAAAGACAGCAGTTACTATCCTCCCACACACGATTTTTTTGTGAAAAAAAAATTGAAAAAATAGCCTGAAATCGAGTTTGACATAGAATAAATAATTCAATAGAGCAGGCAAGCCAAATTGAAAGTCATTGCATGATAATCAAAGGAATCTCATCCAGGTTCCCTTAAGTTCATCATATTGAACCTTATCACCCCCAAGTTTCTTTCTTGAGCTGTCGTCTGACTGTCCACTAGCTCTGCTAGATTTATTATCCTGGGCAAACGTTGGCCGTATCTGGTAATTAATTTGTTTTTGATGTCTGCATAATATTTGTTGTGCGCAAGCATTGGCCACTATAGCTTCTTGCAATTGTGCAATATCATCGTGCAATGTTGATGCTTATTGAAACGTAAGCTTCTGCACCCCAAACCATAATAATCTGGATACAGGAATTTGAAGAGCCCTCGTGGAAACAAGCTGAGATTTTACGTTTTCATCTTGTATGGACAGCTGCACTAGCTATGGTCAAAATGTGTGCTGCATGGAAAGCTTGTGCGTTAACAATTAATTATTTAGCATTTTTGAAAGGCGATTAATTCTGTATATGCCTAATTTCATTATTAATCCACCGTGACTTTAGATACAGTTTTCTTCTATTCGTTAAGCTACCAGCACATAATCTGGCCTTTCTTCTTGGTCTACTTGGTTGACTCTTATACAGGGAAATCCAGCACCGTGTTAAGCACTGTGGGGCCTCTAGGCTCAAATATGTGGGGGCTGGCTTAAGGGCAGCGTTTTCCCATTTTTTCGAAATGCATGCTTAATTTTTTTTATTAAAGGGATTGTGCATATGAGTAGTGTCAGAAATGGCTTCTCTTATACTACTCATATGCCAAGCAAAAGAGCAGTTTATTTATTGCAATTTATTTTTACAAATTTTCTGCAATTTTGTGGGGGCTGTAATTTGTGGGGGCCCCTAGGCAGTGCCTAGTTTGCCTATATCAGCGGTCGGGGAACTTTTTTAACCATTATTTTAAAATATTTTTACGAAAGTCGATATTACCCCCCCCCCCCTCCCCCATTCTGAAAAGAAAACAATCAATGTAAATTTTAAATTTATGTAATATAGTCTATTACAAACTTAATATTTTCATGTAACTTTAAATATATCAATTTAAATATTAGAAAAATTTTCCTATTACCCAAAAAAATTTCATTTTTACCCCATTTGGGGTAATTTACCCCGGTTCCCCGACCGCTGGCCTATATGGTAAATCCAGCACTGGGGAAATCTAGCTTAATTGCAATAGTCACCGTGTGATCACTTTAAAACCGACATCTAAACTGCTACAGTTGTTTACATTGCACCTTATTTTCTGGGCTTTTGTTTTAAGAGGGTTGCATACCTGAATAGGCCTTTTTTTATAAATTATTTTTTTATTTAAATTTGGAAACTGATAGGATCAAATAGAATGTACGAAGACCTAGCATAAATATTCTATTATTTGTTTAAATTTTTTGTATTTAAATATGTCTATTCTATTTCATAAAATATAATTGTAGAGGGTCTGGTGGTGACTACCAGTCACCATTTAACGATCAGTTCGTTAAAATGCTATCATTTTACCAGGAATTTCGTTGTATATATACAGTTTGATGAAATTATGGAGAAATTTCACTAATTGTTGATACAGGGTGGGGCAGCATAACTTCCTTTTTTAAAAACGTAATAAAACCCATTGTATGAATCAGAAAATGTTTATTTT
>JAQGCC010003053.1:0-16401 GCA_034698905.1 Xestoiulus laeticollis
CGATCCATATCCATGTTATCAAACAAACACCATGCGCTCCCTTCTAACCAAGTTAAATAAAAGGTTTTAAAAAATGGTTCAAAAACTTGGAAAAGTCAGGGAAGTTGAAAATCCTATTGCTGTATAGGAATCCAATACATGCCATTACCAACTTGCAACGCTTTTTACGTAAGAATTCACTTACACATGTACTGTATATACATGTTTTATTTTTTTGCAACACTATTAGAGTCCCTCTTATGTTTGCGGTATAATGCCATTTGGTGTCCAACACTTGTAGACTACAAAAAAAAGGCCATAAAAGAAGTTTTAAAAGCCTTTGGTTGAGACAATTAGGAACTCTGAATTTGGCTGGAATGGTACTTATTCCTATACTTTTTCAATCATTTTTTTAGCATAATGAACTTGTAGATTCTGCCTTGAACTTGACTGTAAAGGGCAACAGAGGGTGACCTTGCCGTGTTTTTGCGGTTTTTCCCTTTATTAAAAACAATGGGCAGGTAGTTTTCAGTAGCCACACTGGATGCCATTATTTGTTGTTTCGATTGAGGCGAGGCTGGAGGTGCTACATTTGCCGTATTGGATTGTATGGGCCTCCTGGTGTATTAATACGTTGCTTTTTTTTTTTCTATAGAGAGTTTTAAGGTTTAGCCGCTTTTCATTTTGCCTCTTAGCCATTTACATACCCTGCAATTATTTGGTATGAGCAGAAGCGAGGAGGTTGCCGAATTCTTTCATAATTTTTACATTCAGGTGAATTGTGGGCGTGTTGGAGCAACCGTCACAAAGTCAAGTCAGGCAGGGCTATGGAAACATCAATGAAACGGCCGAAGGAGTGGACCCTGAAAAGCCTCCATTTTATTACTGCTATTATATATATTTCAAAAAGGGGGTCCCGAGTTGGGGATTGGCCCGCTCCATGTAGACCTTTCGGCGAAACCTCCGTTCTTCCATATGGGAGTACCAGAAGTTTTGCATTCCTGATGGACGGCTAGAGTTGCAAGGGGATGATGAAGTACATGCCGTTTAGACGGTTTTGGAAGGGAAGGAATCGAACGTTCTGCAGATTGAACCATTCCGATATTGCTGAGCAAGAATGCTGATGTAGCAATTGTGTGACAATTGACCAGCACATAGGGAGGGCTGATGCCCATTCTTTGCTTTTTGACATTGACTTGTTGATGGGAACCATGCAGACATCCATACTTAGACAGTTGTCTGGAAAGTCGGCGAATGTGCTTTTTAGCACATTAATAAAGTCATTGTTTTATTGAAATTCGTGCTATATAGTCACTAGATGAGGATAGAAAAAAATTTGTGGTCCACTGTTGTTCAAACCATGTTTAGTTTGCATTTTAGTTTGTTTGTATTACATGTTTTTTGTATTATACATTGTACTTTTGTATACTGTCAGCTTGTATACAAGTTGCAATTACAATATACAGTGAAACCTGTGAATAAAGACACACATAAAGACTACATGTACAGTCAAACTTGTGAATAAAGACACTCCATTGGGACCGAACCATGGAGTGTGCTATATGAAGGTTCAGCTAAAGTGATGACCATAATGAATCAGATATATTATTATCCTAATGAAGATGCACAAATATATTATATATTGCAATTTTAAATGGTTTTTAACATAAAACCGAAAAACAAAATATAGGCCTACGCTCGTATACAACTACATCTATGTAGATGTAGCCATTTTTACTTAATTGGGTGTGCATGCATGTATCGAAATCCCTTTTCTAAATGGTAAACATACATTCACAATGCTAATGTATTTTATTCTGACATTTATCGCCCTCATTTTGGGATTTCCCAGTGATTGAAATTTCGTTGTTTGTATGCTTTTGGCGTACGCTCTTCGCAGGTGAAATCGTTTGTCCCAATTAGAAACCAGTGCGTAAGTCGCGTTTTGCAGGGAAAACGCTATATAGAGGTACATGTAGTTTGTTCTATAAAATCGATCCGTGCCGACGGCGAGGGTGCGCTACTCCCAGGTAATATGCTATGGAGGGCTCTTATAATCTTAGGTTTCGTCTCTTGTGTGCATGCGTGGTTATAGTATCATATTTTGCAGGAATTTCGTTCTAAATACAGTATGTTTTTCGAAATTTCTCAAAAGATTTCATTAGTTTCTGTCATAAATGATGGTTTAGATTATATATAGATGATGGTTTCATGGGCGTATGTAGTTGGATCATTATTTCACTTTAAGATGCTTGTGGTTTTTTGTGTGCTGACTGTATATAAGAGGTCTTGTTTACCCTCTTGTGATAGGACAATGGACATTTTGCAGGAATTGCGGTCAATATTTCGTGAAATTTCTGATAATGCCAAGATTTTATTCAGCGACCAAAATTTCCCCTTTTTTTATATCACTGGACTTGGGAATTGATTTACAAGTATTTAGTTTACAAGTTTCACACATTTTTTCAAAATTTAAGGGATGGGCCCTGAAATCCTTGCATTTTTCCAGCTAATTTATAGTACAGGAAAGACTCCTATACAATACCCATGATGCATGAAGAAGCTGTAGTATACGAAAACAGACGTTCACTGAAATTTTACTACCCATCCCAGGGCAAAGGTGTTAATAATTCAAGGAAGTACAGGTATTTCATTTCTGCTAGATGGTCCTAAAAAGGATTGACGAATTGAGTGACTCGTAGCATTTTTATGCAGAAAAGGACCTCCAAATTAGTGTTATCTTGCGGTACATCTTGTGAACATTGTCGGTTCAGGGGACGAGGTGTGAAATTGGCGTTTATCATTTTAGTTGAGTCGGCTGACCATGGGGCAAATGTGACCACTTCAAACAGTGTTTAATCAGGCTGAACACGGGAATTTGTTCACGCCGGGTGCACATTTTTCGCACTTGTCCGCCCATTGGTGTCCAATCGTAGCTTTAGCCGCATGCCTGGGGAGGACCAAAATTACAGGTCATAAATGAATGACCATCGGTCAGAAGCTTCCCACACTGGGAAGCTTTGACACCCTAGGGCCGACTATGATCCTCAGACGATAAAACGCAAATTGTTCCCTATAGATGGACTTTAAGGGCAATTTAAGGATTTCGAAAAGTGAATTAAGGCAATAAAGGGTTGTTTGATTCCGATATCGGTTTTTATAGTTTCTGTTTAATACCTTTTTTTTTTTTTTTGGGAAAAAGGCTGGGAATGACGGATTGATTGTCAGGACCCCTAACAGTTTTATGTGACCTTTTTTTTTTCACGGTGGGATTTTGAGATTATGCCAGACCCTCGACTTTTAAAAACCTGGAATTTTTATTGTTGTTCTTGGAAACGCGAGTTAATTATAGGTCAACGTTTTGGCGGCCGCAAAAACAAAACATTCTGACCTTGGTAAAATGATATAAAAGAGAAAACAAATGTGAAATTTAGAGTTGTGGAATAGTGCCTTGTAAAGTGGACGTTGCTTCCTGTATCGACCTTGTAAACTACATGTATTGGTAGTTATACTGTATAGTGTGTATAGTTTACACTATAAACGCCACATACGGTGTACATGTATCATGCCCAGGTCACGAATTTTATCTTAGACGGAATTTCACTAGGACAATATATTTACTTTTTGCTTCGGCACATACGCGAATATGGACATTCAGCCCCAGGCCAGACTAGGCTGTTAACGCGCGTTTGGCTAGCATCAAACAATGCTTTTAATTCTAAAAGAATTTTAGCACGAGATATTATAGAGATGAAGCTGCACGAGCATTTACGATTAATGCGTCATAACCGCAAACACGCATGCGTGGGTGCCAAAAGACGCATCGCCATCCGCTAAAAGACAATTTATGACGCGTAATCGTAATCGATCGTGCAGATTTATCTCGCTATAATGAAATGCAAATTTTATAATTCTAGAATTTAAATTGAATTCGATGCCCTGTTTGAGGCTAGCCAAACGCGCTTTAATAGCCAATAGGCTGGCCTGGGGCTTAATCGGTTCGATATCTATCATATAACATGCGGCTCTTAATTTTGACGTGGCTGAAATTTTCAAACTTGAATGCCCTCAGTCACTCGCGCCCTCAGGTTAACGGCGCTTCGTTTAAATGTCATTCATAATAATTCTCTTCACTTTTATTTCTCGCAAAAAATAAATGCAAAAAAATGCAAATAAATGCAAAAAAAAATCTGCTTTTGGCGAAGTCACGCATTTTATCCACTTTGCGAGCATGCACACATTTACCCTATCATGAATTTTGTCTGATTTGTATTTCGTCTAAAGCTTTATCGATTCTATTATATGGTCAATTTCTGATGCATGCATGACCCGGCTACACACGTTTTCCACCACGAAAACACACGTTTCAATTGATTTCATGCAAGATTACATGCTACATCATTATACTGTGAGAATGCAAATGTAAAATTTCCGGCGTTTGTGACGTCATTAACCATCCAATGGCCATGAGGCAATCATCCGGAGTATTGCCGAGTCGCATGGTCGATGCAGGGAGACATAATTTCGCGAAAATGGCATAAAACGCAGTAATGGGTTTGTATAGGACTGTAATGGGCCATACAGGAGGACATTAATTTTATTTATGGCACGGCTTTTGTGATGGGACGCTTTTCATGCGTGCCCTGCTTTTCTTCCGACTTTTGAAAATTTACATACATGTATCTTCTGAATGGAGGTTACTCTGGGTTGGGCCTGAATTGCGTTTTTTTCTCATTGAGTTTTCGCTGTTTTCAAGGTCCATGATTGAATGCAAATTTATATACAGTACATGTATATATAGGGTCTAAACTTGCATGGGTATTGTATATATCCACATCACCACCAGATGTACACGGTGATGGCCCATTGTCCGAGTGATCGATCACTGCATGGTCAAATATTGTCCACAGCCGAACAATAAAATGCATCTCTTCCCTTTATCTTCTAATCTCAGCCTGTCACAATAACGTTTTTATGCGCTTGCATTCCACGTTATAAATGTTTATCATAACTCGACCATGCGAAACCGAAGAAATAATATTCCAGGCTGAAATACTGCTTATTGCTTGAATGAGCCCATGAGATTAGTTGAGGCCGAAATCACTGACTAAACAAAACAGATGGAAATGCAACGAATTCCGAAGTGAATCGATATGATAGTGGTCTGGTATAGAAATTGAATAGTCAGGGAAACGTAATTCCTTTTTGTAAGTCATGCAGGGTAGTCAAGACGGTCACGTAACATTTGTTTTTACCAAAGGCAAAAAGATGTCATATGCACTCAGCTACCTTGCATCTATGGAAATGGGGAATTCCCCTTTATTAAGCTGACAGCGTTGCTCCTAAAAGAACAATGATTTGAAAACCAATGATGCCAGATTGAATTTCGTGTTTTTTTTTTCCAAAATCTTTTGTTTATGCACTATATATGTGATTCGTTTGGTTTAATTAAAGAGTTGCATAATATTCTCTCCCCCCCCCATCCCTATTTTTTAAAGGAAAGAAAGAATGGACAAAGTCCGCGTTACAAAACAGCGCATGCACGAGTAGGTAGCGCCACGTAGCGACAAATAAAAATTGAAAACTTGTAGCGGTGAGGCGGTTGCAGTATGAAGATGGTTTCTTTAATAATATTTCAAAAAATTACTATTTTAAAATTTTGAAAAAAAATTACAATATTATTTTGTACCATTATTTTAAAGCTCCCAAGTTTCATTTTTGTATCATGATTAGGTCGCTAGTTATTTTTATTTAAAGGTTTATTTCTAATATGCGTCTGCATGTGTTAAAATCGCGTTTCTATCCCCTACAAAACTTGCAACTAACTCCACAAGGGGGCGCTGGATGTAACGCGGACCTTGCCATTGGTTACAAATACAACAAGAGTATGGCTATAAACAGTAGGTTTCTTCACGCGAACGCTTTTCAGATCCCGCCGCCGCCGCTTTTTTTGAAGGAAGTATTTGAGCGCATGCGCCAGCGGCTGGAAATTTTGAACGGTCTAAAATAACAAGTGGCCTTAAACAAATACAGCAGACGAAAAACGTCAACTTTGGATGCAAAAACACAAGTTCTTATTATAGGTTTGTTTCTTTGGCCTGCTCAGTTAGCACCGAGCAGGTAAATGTTTCTTTGGCCTGCACTGACTGCACTGATTCTGTTTCTTTGGCACAGGAAATAGAAATCCAATGCAAACCAGGTCAGGAAAAACCTGCACTGAAAATTTTTCCGTGTAAAGTCAGTGCAGCACTGAATCGTCTGCTATATTGTCTGCTTGGTAGTAATCTCATCTGAAAGATCACTCTCTATTGGTTGAAATAATTCAATGAGGGCTGCCATCTTTCCTGTTTGCACCGAGTAGCACTACATTGCACTGAATGCAGGCCAAGGAAACAAACCTTATGTAAACATTATTTTATACCATGTTGATAAGGGCTATGTCCATAAATTTACATTACATATTTAGGTGTCTGCATGTTATTACTATAAATTTACATATTTAGGTGTCTGCATGTTATTACCATAAATTTACATATTTATATGAGTCTACATATGTTATTACCGATGGTGTAATCCAAGCCCTTAACCTTTGATAAGCTACAGACGACGTTACAAAACAGCTGTTTAAGCACGTGTCTGTGTGAGCTAGGGGCTTTTTAATGGCAGTGATAAACAGCTGCTCGCGCATGCTCAGTATCACTTCCACCGAAAACAGCGCTTCCTGCTTCTGTTAAAAAAGCGTTTGAGCGAAGGAACCTACTGATGCCAGACTGATTCGCTGCGCTTTTTACATTCAAATTTTTCTGCATGGTTTATTTATTTCGCATCGTAATTATTACTATATGTATGAATTTAATCTTGTTTCAATTTCCTTTTACTTTATTTCATTAAAATAAAAATAATATTTTTACATACAATGCATCAGGTATACGTACGACTGGCCGCACTGTTCATAACGCTATCAATCGCTGTTTATATGCAATAGCATTGAATAGCATATTGCATCTTGCATAGACTTGAACGTATTTGACAGCACTGTCTTTTTCAGTGTCTTTCTCACGTTCACGTTTACGTGTATGCTGAGCCTACCTTCTTCACGTACACGTAAACGAGAACTATTTGACCGGCAGCTAGGCTCGAGTGCAATTCGAAACTACCGATTACGTTTGCGTTGAACGTGAGATAGCTAGCTTAATCTCCCTACTGACGTTTTTATCCTTGAAAATGCAGTAATTTTTTTTAAACGAAAACGTCACAATATATAAAAACATTGCATGTTGTTGAAATAATAAGATTCTCTGGAGGCATCACGAATTTTTCGAGATTTTTTTTAAAGTGACGATAATTAATTTTACAAGATAAGTAATCTGTGTTTCGAAATAAGGTTGTACGCATTAGCTAAACATCCTTAGGGGCCAAATGTAAGATGCCTCTGTGATGTTCACATATAAAAAAGTCAGAAATGAAATTGCAGATTCGCATGTACATGAATATAAATTTGAGGATGAAATTCGTTTAAGCACGTGTTTCACGCTGTGGTGCGTGTAGGCCAACACGCTATAAGAATGTTAAAAAATATTTAAAAAAATTATATTCAAGGGGATCTTAATGGCTTTTTCGGCTGCTAGCCATCACTTTGGATATAATTTCATGTCTGACTGCATGCCCCGATGTTAATGTAATTCATGCGGTTTAAAGTGTATACAAACTTAGTGCTAAATGGGAACGGGGTGAAGCAAATTCATGAAAATGCTTTGCCTATTTCATATTATACTTAATATCTCTCATTATACTTTGCTGTAAGCCCCGTACGTACATATAGCTATGTTAAAAATTTGCAACGCGTGTTGCTAATTACACTTTCCCAAACAAATTAAGCATCGCTGTGCATCCGCAAATTGCATGTTGTAATTACGATTAGAAGCATCGTTTCAAATATATTATAGTTGTTGCAAGAACAATTGGAGAAAATTATGCATTGCTGTGGAGACGTACATGTATACAAGACTTATACTGTTTACACTACAGTTTTTTTTTGCATCCATGCAAATTAAGGACTTCAATCAAAAATTATTTTGGGGTTTTCGTGTAAGCTAATACGTGTGGATTATATCGGTATACATGGTTCAGTGTTTAAATATACATGTACACACATATATTAATATATCCTATCATATTGATATATTCTATAATAATTAAATATACTTTGTTACAATGTATATTTGTTTTGTTTTTAGCTTTGAATAAGAATGACTATATTTGAATTGATGTAAATTTAACACAAACATTACCTATACATTATTATCATGAACGTACATTGTATTTATACATAGTAACAAATTTGAAATTGATGTTGTTTCTAAAAAAAAAGGTGTATCATCACATTGTAAATGTTTTATTTTTGGTATGCAAAAATCCTGTTTAAATTTAACGTGGTCATGCATTCTGTCCATTTGGCCCCCTTTGATATACATCTATCTACCTGTATGAAATAAGTCCAATTTTTATTTCGTCTAATATATCGTAACAGAACAAATTTCGTTTTCCGAAATAATCAATAGATGACAACTCTCCGATAAAGTCTATATTGAATGTGTTCTTCTTCAATATACTGCGTATCTACAATTTACACAAACTTGGACAATGCGTCAGCTCATGTATTATTCCAGAGGCATTTCTCTATATCTTGAGGTATAAATTCCACACGTTTTAAGACACGAAGGTTGTAAAATTGTTAGGGGAAAATTGATAGCCAATACAGCATAATGTGTTAATTTTAAACATGAATTGGAATTTGTTTTTATTGTCGTGTTTAACCTACGTGTCGGGCCGCATTAATTAAACGGCTTTTACGGTGCTGTAATTGCAATTAAGAAGTGTTTTATGGGCTTGGTTTTTATGTACTTCCCCCTTTGGCTAAGTTGTATGAAAATCATATATTATTCATGAAGCCGTGTGCGTTCAGGCGTGGTGTAATATCATTAAGTAGAAAACGCGCTTAATGATTTTTTTTTTGTTTTTATATATAACTCGATACTGTGTATAACTGACAAGGCATTCATCGCGCTAGGCGCACGATGTGTTCCGTTATTTGATATGGAAAAATTGATTAATACACGTAATTGTTTGTATGGATTTAGGTGTCAATTGCATGCAGTGGTATTGTCATTTCACACGGGCAATTTAATTCGAGTATGATTATAGAGGTGCATGCATGTATAATGGCCAGAACTCGAATTGAATTTTGAAGTTTTGATATGCATGTTGTACCACACCATGATGAATTACGAATACATGTAGGCCTACTTAATATGGCTTGATTGAAAAAGTAAGGTAACTGTGTACAGCTCTGATGGACAAACTATAATATCAAAAGTCTTACTTTTTGAATCGCCCTCATAAGAGTTACAAAACTGAATTGCCTAAATTTTAACTACAGTGAAACCTGTGAATAAGGGCCCTCCATATGGCGTACTACCTGGAAGTAGCGCACCCTAATAATCGACACGGATCGATTTTATAGAACAAACTTACCTTTATAAATAACTACCTGCGAAACGCGACTTGAACACTCGTTTCCTGGGACAGAATCACGATTTTACCTGTGAAGAGCGTACGTATACACCAAAGCATTTTTTTCGGTTTTATTTATGCTAAAAACATTAAAAATGCAACATCTTTCTTTGTGAATCTTAATTATGGTAATATTTACAACATGTACACGTACATGTTTGCATTGGTATACATGTAGTCGTGTATACGTATATACATTACATGTCAGATGTGTACATGTACATGATATGTACAGTTGAATACACATACACGTACATGTGTATAGTTATGTGTACAAGTTGTACACGTGTATGTGATAAGTGTATACATATACATGTACATTACATGTATATACCCGTGGGTGTGTGGCCATGCATCACTAGCTGAACCTTCATATAGCATATCCCTTTAAGTAGCACACCCCATCGTTCGGTCCCAAGCGGGTGCGCTATTCACAGGTTTCATTGTAACTAAATAATGTATATACGAGGGTATTGCTATCTTTTGCTGTGAATTTATTATAGGGATTATGTATAAACGTGCGGGATATTATAAAAAAATTACGATCGATTGCACTTTTAAAAGAAGTTTAATTTCCATAACAATAACTTGTCTGATCGCCTATTGTGTTTTGTCAAGCCTGATTACATGTACCTGTTCTTCATATATCAGCGTCCATCAATCATATTTGACCCATATACACTGTATTTTTGATTCAAAGTTTGTATGATCATATTCCTAACTGCTTATAAAATAATGGATCCATTATAAAGGGATGCCAGGAAGTGAATTACCTCAGAAAATTTATAGAGACAATGAGAATTTTGTAAAAAGTCAAGGAAATTCCGCACAAGTATTACATTTGTTTTCACATAGCCAATTATAGCTATCCCAAAACTCAAGAGATGCCCTACTCAGTCAGCCCTGTAAATAGGGAATTCCCCTTCTAACATAATTTTATACCCAAATAAAATAATGCGTGCATGTTTTTCGGCAAGTTCTGGAATGGTTACTGTATCTGAAATTTATTCTCACAGCATTTGTAAGCATTTCAATAGTAATCAACTAAAACTAATAAGCTTAAATACGTTTAATTGAAAGTGCACATTAAGCTGATCAGCTCTTTAATGACATGACTCTATGGATTTGGCCCTAGCAACCTAATCAACGCTAGTCATCCTCCCACGAGGATATATCCATGGCGTGACCTTATTCTTCAATTGAAATTGTTTTATTGATTAAGCAATTAGGATGAAGAAGATGACATTTAGCATGTAAATAAGGCCCAAGTTGAAGTTTTAGCCATTTTTTTGTCGTTGTCCATGGGGGCTGGTAATTAACTGATTGGATTTTATCATTTGATCAGCAGATGTCATGTGGGATTGGCAAGGTAGTTTGTTGTTGACGTCCGCAATGCTCCAGGAAGGTTTTATAGGTGTAACCCGCAAAGTTTTTTTTTTCCAGATTTAGGTCAGACCTGTTTGCTACAGTTTAAGCAGGTCCTATAAAATACAACGCACGTTTGTGGTGTATATAGGGGGGACTTTAATTTAACAAATGTGAACCTGTTTTTATTATTTAGGGGATCTTAATTTGTGTACTGATGGCGGTGTTTGACCCTATTGGGAATAGTTTTGTTCCATAATGATGATTGAAACAGGACACATGCCCATTTGCCCATTGACTGCAGAACATCCAATAGAACTCGTAGTTATGACAAATTGTCAATGTCAAGACTTTCGTGTTTTCATATCCCTGGTAAGATCGTTATATGTATTGAAAGTGAATTTATGTGGCGTAACGATCTTTGATCATTAAATAAATTAAAAATTTCCCTTGTATATATGAAATTAGACAGCTTGCATAGCAGAAAAAAATAACACTCAATAATTACCCGGAAATTTCAGTTACTTGTACTAAGCCCTTGAAATCTGAATCTGCATGGTTTGCTGTAGGTGTCCAGACACAGAAATTAAATACAGTAAAGACTGCTAAAGATGACCACCTAACAAATGGCCAAATTTAGTCACTGTATACAAGTGGTCACTAAACAGAGAATTTTATGAAGAAAAACATACATGTACACAGTATATGCACTAAAACCAATTTATGAAAAGTGGTCACTATATACATGTGTGGGTTCTCCATCCTGTTACCCATGTGTTATGCAGAGGTGGTCACTTTACCAGGTTTTACTTTATATGTACACAACTTTTGTTTTCAATGAAAGTATAAGGTCAAAGAGCATGGATCCCTCTGTCACTGTTCAATGACCATTCCCTAACGTCTTAATTTAAAACGTTAAGATTTTAAATTGAGATACGACAAGGAAAAAAATTGTTTTAATAGTTTGTGTGATCTCAAGTTGAATTTATGATGGTTCATAAACATTGTAAATTGAGCTCTGAAACGGTTTCTTTGTGCAGCGAGACATGAACAACGTCTTAAAAAGTGAAAAAAGTCAGTGAAGTTGAAAATTTCAATTTTTGTGCCATGTTTTACAAATAAAATAAAACCTTCTAAAGGTGACCCCCCAAAAAATGGCCACTGTATACAGGTGATCACTATACTTAGAATTCTTATGAATGAAAACATACAGGTATAGGCCTACAACAAAACCAATTGATGAATAGCGGTCAGTATGCAGAGGTGGTCACTTTAACAGGTTTTTCTGTAAATCGTTTTAGCCAATGTTGTGCAAACGCTTATTTGGCAGTCTTGTTTTGGTTCATGTCCGCCCCAAAGTGCGTGGCTACCTTTCCATAATAATAATAATGAGGATGATGATGCGGTGCGGGTGTTTTCAAGGTGTGGAAAACAGGATTGCCCAATTTTTTTTAGTTTTGAAACCAGTCCCACCCCCCTGTTCTTGCCCCTGAGGAGTGGGGGCTACTTTGCAGCTACATGATCGATGTGCTGGTTTTACATGTAGGTTAGCGTGGCCTCCCCCAACTTTTATTTCTTCGGTGTCGGGCATTCTTTGCATTCCTTGTAAATTCATTGTTTTGCCCAGTTTCGTTCCATTCCATTGATTTTTCGGACATTTTTACCACACTGTGCATTTTCCCTCCCTCGCCATTCAAAAACTTTTACCTGCCCCATTAATGCTCGTCTTCTCTCTCTCTCCCTCATTCTTTTTCGGTTTTTGCCTTTGGCCCTTTTCTACCCCTACCTATAGGGTTCAAAGGTAACCCTTATCCGAGTTCCAAGCCACGGGTTTTATTTCTTAAAGTGTTGGTAGCCGAAAGTAGGCAAACGTACGTCCTAAAAAATTGGTGAGAACCAGGTTGCAACTGTTCAATCGGTTTGCGTAAAAAAATGGTAGTCCTTTTGTGAGGACATGCAATGGACAAGATCTGCATTACAAAACAGCGCATGCGCGAATAGGTAAACGCGACGTAGTGGCAAATAAAAATTGAAAACTTGTAGGGGAGAGGAGATCGCAGTATCAAGTAATGAAGATGGTTTCTTCATTTATATTTCAATAAGTTACTATTTTAAAATTTTGAAAAAAAATCACAAAATTATTTCGTACCATTGCCTTAAACATCGGACAGTTTCATTTTGGTATCATAATTAGATCGCTAGATATTATTTAAAGGTTTATTTTTAATGTGGTTCTGTGTTAAAATCGTGTTTCTATCCCCTAGGAAAATCGCAACTTACGACCACTAGGGGGCTTTGCACGTAACGTGGACCTTGCCCATTGTGTGCTTTTTCCAAGGGGTTCAGGGGCCAATTTTCAACCACACACTTTGAACCAGAATTGGCAACGAACTCCCGTATCGTGATTGGATCTCCTCGATTACCTGATCGAATCCAACCAATCAGGGGACGGGAGTGCGTTGCAAATTTTGGTTGTATGAGGTTGAAAATGTGGCCCCAGGTAAGGTTAGCACAGGGTTTCATGCAGGCTGCTATAGGACATTCATGTGGCGCCATCTCTTGAATGCAGTCATATCTATAGGACCAAGGATTTAAGCTATACATGTATGCAGTGGAGGCTTAACCCCTTGCTTGTATTCAGCTGAATGACCTTTTTAGGCCGTCCATAAATGACGTCACGCACTAGAGAGGGGTGTGTGGTTAAGAAATTGGATTTTCACATAAAAAAATCAAAATACGCTATTTTAAATAACAAGTTTGATCAAAATATTTGAAATGCAAATTTCAGTTTTCCATTGCCTCCTTTTTAATGCATGTTTTCGCCTGCAATATCAGAGTGCAGTGCCACATTATGCATAAAGATTGCAATGACAATAGCCAGTTTTCAAGGGGGGTGGGGGTCAGAACTTTGTGACGTCATATTTACTAAGTGTGACATAGGGGGGAGAGGGTTCAAAAATCTGCCAAAATTGCGTGACGTCATTTATGGACAATCCCTATTACATTGCCTAATACAATTGCCTACATTCAACTGAAGGCCCTACTGTATAGTGTGCATCTATAGACAAAATATTGCAGGACGGTTCAACTGATTATGACTGTGTGCCACTTTTGGCTTGGTATTTACCATTTGTGGGTCCTGATCAGCAAATAGACAAGTGATATTGCAGCTAGTATAGCACAAATGAGCCTTTGAAATTAGGTAATATCTGTATAGGACATTGAACTCTGCATTCAACTGGTTTGGGTGTGTACGTGTTCTTGTGTTGGTGTTTGGTGTGGTGCAGCTCTTGGAACGGTTCATGAAGATTATTCCGGATAAGGACAATCTTGTTCCCGCTGTTTAAATTGTCTTCTTGATTTATATCTCACCAAAACCACATTTTTAGTTGAGGTATTTCGGCGAAATGAACTCCCTACATGTTGTAAACTGCGCTGGCAGTGTACTAATTCGTACGTTTGCTTACAGTCTGGGTTTTCACATACATGTACCTGAAAAACCTGGAATTGTCAGGGAAAAGTGATTCATTGTGATAAGTAGGGAAATTCAACATTACATTTTATTTCAATTACATGTAGCCAGTTACAAGTTGTCACAAATGTTGAAGATATGAAACAATTCATAACTATTGTATATTGGCATATTGTTATGCTTATATTTTAAGGGGGTTCTGTTACTTAAAAAAATACGAATTCTTCCTTCTGCTTTTTTAAAATTTTAATGAAAAAATTTAGATTTGTACAAGTAACATGCACAGTCATGCTGCAGCATCACGTATAAACATGCTTTCAGTCTGAGTAGTTTTAAAAGTACCCAATTTACATTCATTTTTTTAATGGACTCAATCCATTTATCTTAGTGACCCTGAAATTAATAACTTTAGGAAAATATCATTTCATAACCTATTTTTTACATTATTTTTAACGATGATTCATTTCTGAGTGTTAATCTAAACTACTATAGGATGTCGCGTTTTTAATTATGACATTGATAAATTCTGACTTAGACCTCATTCAAGAAAGCCAGAGGAAAATGTACATTTAAAAGTGCGAAATTTAAAAAAAAAAAGTGACAACCCTGTAATTATAACTAGTTAAAAGCTTGGCCATGGTAATTCAAAGACTTTTACCTTGATACTAATTGATAATGTTATTATCCAAGAGAAATGTAATTGTCAATTAAAACTTGCCCTTCCTTAATTACTGAAATAAAAATGAATGGAAATCTTTGTTATCACTTTTTTTTCAAAATCGCAGGTGTTTTCAGAAATATTTTTTCCCCCTAATCAAGGATTCATAAGCGGAAGTAATGTGCTTCTTCACGAAATCTAGACGAAATAAAAATCTGACAAATTGCTTGTTGTTTGACTTGGCTGAAATTTATAGAAGTTAACTATATACCCCATGCATGTTTGATATCGTAACGGCGCTTCATTTATATCACGTGTTAAGTGGTCACATCCTATTTGGCGCTTTATCTAAATGCCATTTAGGATGTATTACCTTCGCTTTTATTTCTGGTTTGCGAAAATGTGTTTCTATCATTTTAATTCTCGTATAAAGACAAGATATTTATCTTTCAAGTGCGTTTAACCAAGTCGAGATTTTAAGTAAAACTCGTGACAAAAATTAATATTCATTCCAATTGTTCTGTATGCTAATTTAACAACTTGAAAAGCATCTCAAAGAGGGCAAATTATTTCATTCTTTAACCTGTCGTTTTTTTTTTATATAATCGTATTAACCAAAGAAACTTATTTTAAAAAAGTAATCTTTATGTAAATAAATGTAATCTGTGATTTTTGAACCGAAGACAACCCAAAATATCTCAGATTGATGGGTCCATATCTGTACTTAAAAATCACTCCCATCACTCATCCACAGCTGGTGGGTTTTGGTAGGCGTCTTACACTCACCCCGAGGACTTTATCACGAAAAAGAGATAAGTACTTTGGAAATTAGTCTTCTTATAAGAGCATGGGATGGGATGTGGGCGAGGTGGACCTATTTAGGCTACTAGTGTATTTAGATATTAATGCTTAACCCGCTTATCTCAATTAATTCGTTCACAACTTGTCTCTGCATACACTGTATGCTGAGGGACAAGACAAAATTGAACAACAAATTGAGAAAACATGTTCGGAATAAAGTGGCGTGGTTACGTGCACCCAGAATCGTAGTCCACTTTTGAACGATTTGTATAAGGATGTTTTTAATGATACTTTATAGGTTGATGCTAATAAAATTATAGGTAAAACGTCTACTCGATAGGTTTGTTTTTTATTAGGGTAAGAACAGTTTGGGGCATGAAATAGCATGAAGCATGGCATGATCTGAATGCAGCATTCCGATTAGCAATCGGAAAATCCGCTATCGGGAAACCGATCGGAACGCTGCATTTCAATTCATTCAATTCTTTACCCTGCAGTCAGCATGTAGTATGCCATGTGGCAGGGGGCAAAGTGCCAGATTTTTTAAGGTGAA
>JAQGCC010003054.1:0-16400 GCA_034698905.1 Xestoiulus laeticollis
TTTTGTTAAGATTGTTTTTATGTTTACAAGGTAAGTAGTATATTATCTTCTCTAAATATTACCTGGCATTTAATTTTCGACTACGTTTATAATTCTGCCGCTGCAAATGGCCTTAAATAAATTTAGTGAAAATACCCTATTCCTTATAAAAAAGGTTTACAAAAGTTAGTGTTTAATTTAAAGTAGGAATACTAAATAACAAATATTCGTTAATTTTATATTCTACACTCTACCCACGTGTGTAATGTAAAAATTCCTGAGATTATAAAATGTTGTTCCCAGTGAAATTCTGCAAAGAGGTGTTAATTTTTCTATAATTTCTTTTTGGGAATAAGTTGTTAAACACAAATAGGCTGAGCTTACATGGCCTCATTTCCACATTAAATATAAACCAACTTTCCTCTTCTACAACCACCATTTTTTCTAGCTTATTGTATTGTCTACATGTTCTTATGGGTTTCTTCAAAATTTACAAATTGATTACCTTCGATAAAATGCAGCACAAATAAACATTACATGGCAAACTTCAAATAGAACTACAAAATCAAGTTTTATTTTTCCTGAAAAGTCTTTCAAATATAATGATTTTTTTAGTAAACTGCAAAAACTAGATATTAATCAGATTAGATGTAATATACTGGTCATTCTTATAAAAAAATGACGAGATTTTACGGTTGTTATTGTATCAGTTCAAGATATCAAACAACTCTATGCAAAAAACTTGATAGTAAAGACTTCAATCGATAATTATGAGCATGTACATTTATATGAAAATTTCTAAAATAGTAGTTTACCATTTTAAACAGTTTGAATCTATTTTGAGAAACCAAGGTGCTTATTATTATTAACTTGAACACATAACGGAAGAGAAAAACATGAAAATAACGCAATATTAAATTTTATCATAATAAGGCAGTTTAGACACTCAAATCTGCATGGGTACATGTAGCTACTAAACAGGTAAACCTGGAAAAACAATCATTTCCAATGCAATTTTTTTTTCCTCGAATAATTTTTGCATTGCCAATTTGTACTACATGTATATAAACTATGCATTTATGTAAATCATAATTTAAGGAATTGATATAAAAATGTGAATAATAAATGAATATAACATTTTAGAAAATTGACCGACAGAATTTGAAAAACTTGGACGGGGTATTTAGAATAGTAAATGCAATAAAACTACTTATAATTTATCAATTACAACAAATTATATTATTGCATTGCAATTCTTTGAATCGGCTCTCGATATAACGGACAGACATTATGCCCAACAATACTAAATGTATCTGTTTATGACGAACAACAATTCGTTGTCGTAGGTCAGAGACAAAGAACATCCCGCATGTGCCAATAAGATTCATATTTTTATTGATTTAAATGATTGGTTTTAAAGGTTAATATCTTAAAAATTAACGCGTATTTAAGGGGTACTCAAACAGCTGCAAAAAATCCGCACAAGCTTGTATACAAGTTTGTATACTCTCTCCAATATTTGACAAAAATTGTATTTCTGGTATATTCAATAGAAAATTAAGACAAAAGTACTGCTGGGTTCAAAAATTGTCATTTCAGTCTGTAAAAACTACTAGGTGTCATAAAAAGCCATGAAAGACCCCAAGTATTAAAAACAAATGTAAAAAACTCTCTCAGTATAGCGAACGCTCGATATAACGAACATTCCATATCCCATTGGCGTTCGTTAAATCAAGAGCAGATTGTATATATTTTATATTTAAATGCATTATATCATTTATTGATCGATAATTTCCAAATTCATCATTTAGTTGAAATGTACAATGTAGCACATTTTTTTTTTCAATTTCTTTGTAGAATTGTATAAGCTTATAGGTTCCCACTATTTTAAAATACATGTATTTTAACATGCGTTAAAGACAAACAATAGACGAATGTGTAAAACATTATAATTTAGGATTATTTTTACATATTAGATGCATTATTCATGTCATGAGTTTGTTTGAAGGTATTTCACCTGCTAGAACATTTTTTCTTAAAAATCATCTCCTTGGTATTCCAGTGTCACGACCCCAGGGTTACCGAGACATAGGAAGTAGGCTTGTGGGTTACCAAAACCATATTTCCCGAAAATCAATAATACCGAACATAAGCATCGTGTCAAAATGATGAACTTCTTGTTTTGAAAAAAAAAATCTTTGTCAACAAAAAAACTTCAGTTTAATCCTCAAGCAATACTCGTAATTGTGTATTTCTAGAGGATCTTTTATTTCTAGTGCCATATATTTTTTCCCAGTAATAGCAAACCAGACTCGTTCATCTCACCTGAACTCTAGTTAATTTGTTATTTTATTTTCATGCACCTGAAAAATTTGCTCTTCCACCAGCATTGTCTGCCATCGAAATCCACTTTTATGTTGCTCAATGCGGAATGAGCTAGGCAAAAATAAGACGGTATAACCCACTGATCCAAATTTCGGACGATGACCCCCTCGTGGATCCCCCTCCTCTCCCACACGCTCGCAAATTGATAGGTAATTTGTGAACCCACATAACTGTACGAGTTACCTGTGCATAAAAAAATTGGGGCCCGCTATTGGGCGAAAAAAGGGCATCACGTGTGCTCATAATCGAAATGTTAATCAGAATTATGGCCCAAATACTTTAATCTCTCATTCAAGGGGAGATGAGGGGAACGATTATACGCCAAAATATTATCAGAAATAATTAATAGGGTCATAATGCCCACACCTGTAATGTTAAACTTGTAATGGTTCTCAGGGTTCTTTTCAGCTAATAAAAGTATCAACAATATTTCAGCTTTATTCACTTTATAATATTAAAAACGTTTCAAATTTATTCGTGTTATAACGTGAATTATTTCTAAAAGAGCTTATATTTTAGCTAAAATTTGTATCGTTGATGTCCTATTTAAAATTAAATTTATGAGAAATATAAGTTTTATCTATTGTGTTTTTCTGTAAAAATATTGTTCAAAACTAGAGCTTTATGCTAATTTATTAAATAAGCTTCATTATTTCAACGTACTGTAAAACCTGGTAAAGTGATCACCTCTGTATTTAAAAAAATTATCTTTATATACAGTGATCGTATTTGGATATTTTTTGGATGGTCACTTTTAGCAGGTTTTATTGTATTATAAAATGCAATGATAAATATGAAACTTAATTGTATTGTTAAATATTTCCGAAATTATAGTTCAAGTTAATAAAATATTAAAAATTTCTGTTCAAATCTAATATTTTATAACATTCCAAGTCCTATAAAAGAATTTAATTTTATTATAATTTCAATTGTTACATTTATGAAATAAAAATCGGATAAATTCAAGTGGATAAAATTCGGGATAAAATTTAAAAAAGAATTAAAAAAAAAGATATTTGTAAACACGAAAACAGAAATGAAAACGTTTAAAACAAATAATTTTGCTTTTGTCTATATTAATAGCTTATAGTTGTCTATAAATTAAAACTAATAATTATTAAGTGTACATATGCATGCATGCTCCTAGATAAATAACAGCTTTTTGATTTATTCCCTAATTGGAAATTAGTACATACAATGCATGCACATATTGATAAAAGCATTACAATTAAGTTTCCAATTTTGATAAATTGAAAAATGATCTGAAATTGTGACTTTTATAAATAAAAAGCCCATATGTGCTTACAATCAATTTTTCATATTGTTACGCTTGAAATGAAGCCTAATATTCAATTTTCCGCTTAGGTAATATCACGATTAGGCTTCCAAGTATTTGCCAAACAAGACTTAAAAGGGGCTTGGGGTGCAATGACCTAAAATTGAACATCTATCCTATCGCACGTAATTTTTTTTTCTGTTGAAATATTCAATAGTGGTTAAAATAGCAATAGGTGTAACACTTAACCCATTTAATTTCCAGCCTTTCACTTTAAGAGTTAAGTAAACTTACTTGACATCTACTTCATGTTTACCAGTTCCACCACCAGGTGTCACACCATTACATTAAATAAATTAATACTGTTTATTCCAAAGATGGCGGACAGAAATACTTAATTAAAATACTATTCTAAAAATAAATTTTAATCAATTTAAAACAACATCAATTTCATATAGATAACATCTAGCACGTTTATTAATGATAAAATTTACTCGATTATGGATAAAATTATTCACTTAAAACGGAGCATTAAAATCAAAGTTTGAAACACAGAAAACTTAACTAACCAATGATAGAAAGTAGCAATTCAACTAATAATGGTCATTTTCTGTAGCAACTGTTCTAGAACATTGATAAAATCAACATGGAAATTTCCTCACTTAAGATTTCGAATCTAGGATTTCAGGGCAAAAGGGGCGGTTCATAAATGACGTCATAATTTTTAACACTCCCCCCCGTCACACATCACAAATGTGTGGTCCCCCCTAGTGCGTGACGTCATTTATGGACAGCCCCAAAGGAAAATTACGCAAATTTACGTTAATATTATCTAACTTAACATAATTTGTACACAGTAAAACCTGGTGAAGCGACCACCTCTGCATAGTGACAGCTATTCATAAATTGGTTTTAGTGCACACATGTATGTTTTCCTTCATAAAAATTAGCTGTATATTGGCCACATGTATACAGTGATTGAATTTGGCCAATTTTTGTGTGGTAACTTTTAGCAGGTTTCACAGTATATTACGAAATATTTGGAAATGCTGAGTCCTCATTGTGAGGAAACGTTAGGTCACATTATTAAAATACTGTATAATTTTACTCATTATCACATTAGAATATAAGTTTTAAAGATTTTAATGGAGATACTCCACTAATGTTTTTTTGAAAACTTTATTAGGGTTCTATGACATTTTCTCACAACGACATTTCCCCACACCTAATCTAACCCAGACAAAACCAACCTAAACATAAATAAACTAACCACATTGCTGAAATTGGGGAGACTGGACATTTCCTCGGAATGAGTACTCCGCAAAACCAAATATTTCGTAATATGTCCAAAATATGTTACGGTTGATTAGTTTTGTTTAGATTAGATTAGGTGAGGGGAAATGTCCTTGTGGGCAACTTCCATAAACACCAATAAACTTACAGAACATTATTGGAGCATCTCCAAAATCTTCAAATAAAATAATGAATACAATTATATAATATAGTAATAACAAAATTATAATGAAAACGACACACATATTTAACTGTACTAATTTAAAATAATATCAATTATCTGTAAAAAGTAAACATAGATTGTTGTCCTTTTCCACCAACAGATGGTGCTGGGTAATTTACAAAAGATGCTCAACATTAAGGTGAACAACCTAGAACGACCTACGGACATGTTTCATTTTATGCCAGCTGAAGTTAACATAAAACTATAACGAGTTTTAAAATCTCATACTAAGGCGCTTTTGCTAAAAACTTTAAAACCTAAATTTGAAACATTATCGGAGGAGCAAATTTTCTTTCTTAACTTCAAGAACTGTGAAGAGAGCATAACAATCTAACAAAGACAACAATTCCTAAATAATGTACGCTATTAAAAAAATAACTACAAATCACCAGTTAAAAAAGGCATTTTCAAAATCCATAATTCATAGTGATTGCTGTAAAAAAAATTGTTGACAGAAACTCCTGAACATGCAGGAACTTTATAAAAAAATGTTATCAAAACAGCACATGATGTCAAACATCGTTTGCAAAGTTATCAAAAAATCTATAGATTTTTTGATAACTTTGCAAACGATGTATATGACATGTAAAAAGTGATCCATAAATAACACAAAACTATTCAAAGAATACTTAAAATTATATACTGGTACTTTAAAGGATATATATTTTCCTAACATAATTCATAAGTTATCAAAATTGTGAAGTTTCCAAATCACAATAAAATTTTCTCAAAAGCTCATAAATCACAAACATTGAAATAAAATATTGCACAAATGGCCATTTTTTTCTCATAAAAACCGCTATACAAATCATTATACAGTGGCTTCTAACGATCTTTTAGGGCCTATAAGAAATCAGATAGTTATATTTGAACTTCGTTGTATCCGGATTTATGAAAACTAAAACGTACATGTAATAACAATATTAATTTAATATACGTGTACACAGAAATACAAGTTTAAACTTGATTTACGTGTATTTATTAAAAAATTTCAATGTAAAAAAATTGTTCTGAATAGCAATTAATTAAACGGTTTAGTACAGGTAAATTTGTGAAATTTAAGGAGAAATTTAAAACTTTTTATATAAATCAATAATAGTGAAACCATTTATCTAAAATTGGAATAAGTTTGACTGAAAACAATCGTTCAGAATAATAATTAATTAAGCGGTTTGGTTCAGGTAAATTTGATGGAAATTAAGGAGAAATTTAAAACTTTTTTTATAAAGAAATAGTGAAACCGTTTATTAAAACTGGAAAAAAGTATAAATCTTGAATACCAATGTTGAGAAAACAATAATTCAATAATAAAGATAAGTTTTAAAGTTTGTATAGTTTCATAGTTCATGTATTTCTATATTTCAAATTTGAAACAAATATCAGTTGTGAATTATATCACTTTAATTATTAGATTTACTTAAAATTAATGCAAAATACGAACATGTTATGCATTCTGAAAGTTAATGTTTCGTTAGTAAAATAAAAATTATAATAAGATTTCAGATAAAAATACAACCATGTTTAGATTCTAAATCATTTTGTCATATCATTACATGTACATGTGTATGCACTTAGAAAATAGAAAAGTGGGAGGAAATCTCAGAAAATCGTTATGGGCGAATGAAAGGACCATTTTTCTTTTCAAAATGGGATCGCTATGTCCAGATTATCGCTATTTTCGATATTGTAGAATCCAACATATATAATTACTGCATGTACATAAGATATAAGACCAACCGAACAATTTGCTCAAAATTGCTGTATCCGGCATCGTTATAAGCAAATTTAATCTACATTGACATCGAAATAATATGCTTTAAATTGTACATTGTATTTTAGTTACTTAATTTGGAAATTTTACTTGAAATTTCAGCTCGTCACGTGCAGTGACGTTACCAAATTACTTCCAACTAAACATTTTGCATGACAAATTTGACGAAAAATACCAAAACAAGCAGCCTTGGGCTAACTGGCAAGAGATGATAAGGTCATCGACTTGACAATAAAAGAATCTTAATTACAATCCGGTTAGTCGATTTCTTTTTTTTTTTTTGGAAAATAAAAAAAAACATCGTATAAACTAACGTTGCTCGAGGAATTCGGAAACTTAACTCTTTACAAGGTTTATATGTCTGCAATTTCTATATAAAATAAATAGTCCTTCAACCAATCACTTCAAATAGCCATATTAAATTTAGAAATCTTAAAAAAGAATTTTATTTCAGTTTGACACTAAACCTAAATTCTTCCTCAGTCGTGAAAATGTCTCGCTACCTGAGCAGAAATCATCAGCGTAAATTTCATTAATATTTGGTTTCATTCATGAATTTCTAGCACGTTTCGTTGCCTACGCCCATTTTCAGGTTTTTATGTGTGCCATGAACTTTAGAGGAAGAGAAAAAAAAACTAAATCGTGTGAAAAGAGTTTGAAAACTAAGCACGAACTGTAGAGAATGGCTGGGCGACGAATTTAGGTGAATTATGTCGAAAAAACTATGTCTATAAGTTAGTAGTGTAAACTTTAAAAAAAAAAGCCTAATTTTAAAGAGTGTCGAAAAGCTATGCCAAATATTTTAGAAAATCTAGGGCAACTGCTAGTCAGGATAACGTCACCAGAACCCATAATGCACTGCGCATTCGTGTTTTGTAATGTAATAAAGGTTATTAAAATTATATGTTTAATTTCAACTATTAATGTACATGTATATCATTTTCACTGAATTGCTCCAAAAAATCAATTTGTTTTGTAGTATTTTGCGATTAAAATGGTTCAATACGTTCGTCTACAAACAGTTACTTCTAATGCATGTTCATTGGCATGCATTACTGTACATTTTAATAAATAAAAGAAATATTAATAATAAAAGCAGCTTAATTTAAAAATCTCGATATGTATTACAATGAAACAAAGTTACACTAAAAAAGCATTATGATGATTAAGTTAACAAAATCGATTATGTCAACAAATAATTTTATCTGGCAAAACCTGTTCTATTAATAATATATATTGAACGTGTTCTATTAATAATAAATATTGAACAAGATGCTCTGTCAAAAATTAATATTGAACAATGTGTTCATTCAACAATGCATATTAAACAACATGTTCTGTGAACGACGAATGTTTAACAAATGTTTTGTCAAAATAAATATTGAACAATCTGTTCTGTCAATAACAAATATTGAGCAATCTGTTCTGTCAAAAACAAATATGGAATAAAATGTTCTTTCAACAATGAATATTGAACAAGGTGGTCTGTCAACAATAAATATTGAACAAGGTGCTCTGTCAACAATTAATATTGAACAATGTGTTCATTCAACAATGAATATTAAACAACATGTTCTGTCAACGATGAATGTTGAACAAGATGTTCTGCCAAAATGAATATTGAACACTGTTCTGTTAATAACAAATATTGAGCAATCTGTTCTGTCAAGAACAAATATGGAATAAATATGGAATAAGATATTCTTTCAACAATGAATATTGAACAAGGTGTTCTGCCAACACTGAATATTGAACGATGTGTTCGCAGTAAAATACTTCGAGTATGATCCTTAAACACATTTAGGAATACATAAAGAACGCAAACGTGTTTAATGGAAATATTGTGTCATGGTGATGCTGTTTGTCAACATGACAAAAACAGCATATATCAACGCATAAATAAATCGGAATTAGACATGTTCAAATGTTTTTTTTTTTGTATGAACGCAAGTTGATGAGAAATCCCCACCTTCACAACAAAAACAAAATAAAAAAGACAAACAAACAAACGGCAAAAAAGATTAGTTATAGCAGATTATACTTCAACATGTTTAGTTACATTGTATATCCTTTGTTACTTTGTACACTTAATTTGATAGACCTACCAGATAATAAAAACGTGTTTTGTTTCTTGCCTATTTAAGTTACATAAAACAATTTTAGTACATGTACTAACACATAAAATAAAAACGAGTCAATGTGCACTGTATGCGCATTTAACTGTACAAGTTATTCATATTAAAAAAAAATATTTAAAACTGCCAAAAGTGAAAAAACACGAAAATTTAGCACAGCGATGTTTGGAATCCTTTTTAACCTTCACGATTTTTAATACAAGATTAGCAAAAAACACAAAGTTAAAACGTAAACAAATTTAATTTTATAGAAGTAAAAAACAGCTTTTTTAATCTAATTTTCATAAAAATTAACCACGTCTAACACATATGAGTGGTATACACATGCTTCTATTAGAAATAAACACTATACTAAACCCGTTTTTTAAATTTTATCCTCAATAACAAGTTTGTTAAAGAATCTTGTCATAACCGAAATAAAATTGGAACAACGTTATGGAAGCTTTAGACAGGATTTTGTTTTTCACAACAATTAAGATAATGTATAAAACAGACATGGTGACCTGTCAACTTCATAGACCAATTCAAGTAATTTCAGCAATTTCAAGGCACTTATATTTTCAAGGATCCCTCGACCACGTGTATATTTGTTTTTCATATAATTTTTATTATAAATTGGAAAAATGAATTTAAAAAATTTTACAAGTAGGGATATGATTTGTTTTTCGATAACTTTTAACTGATTCACTTAGGACGAAATTGCAAATTGCATTAAATGTAGAAGCTGAAATCTTCACTGCAGAACACAACTTTACTGTATAAGAACATTTTAACAATTTTAAACAGCCAATGAAGACAAAACAGTTAATTTCTTACAAACAGATCATTCTCTTCCTTTTTTTAAAAGGGAAAATATAACGATTTTTCGTTTACCCAATATTAATTATACAATTTATTACTAGATAAGCTTATTTGACTTACAATACCGAGATAGTGATTTATAGGAGGTGAACTAGTATTGGATATTTAAATGGAGATTTGTGTGCAGTGTTAAGATGCTTCGTGAATAGCCACACCCATGTTTTGTAGGGTGAAAATTTGCAAAAATAAAAAGAGGCCAATACACGAAATTTTCTAGATAGAAAATCGAAAGGGGGCATTTCCAAGTAGCACACAATATTGGATCTCGATTGGTTGAATATTGGTTAAGTTGGCAAAAATTGACCAATTAAACCTATATTGGACTGATAGTGATCAAAGCTTACTAGACAATACTGGGCCAATATTGCAGTCTTATTTTGCATTCAATAGCCGGCCTATATTTTGCTCAATGAATTTGCCATTGTTGGCTCAGTTACATATTGATAATAAAAGAGGACCAATATTGTGCCTAAATCTATTCCAATATATACTGTATGTCCATTTATTGTAATCCATATATTGACAATTATGGTAAAATGTTAACATTGCAATATTGTATCAATATTGAAAAATGCATATTGCCTGTAATTGGACAATATTAGCGAGATAAAGCTCGATCGATTACAATACGTTTACGATTGCGTCAAAAAATGGCGATATGTCTTTTTTGCATGTTTGCGGTTGATGACGCAATAATCGTAAACGTATCGTAATCACTTGTGCAGCTTTATCTTGCTAGAAAACGGAATGTAGCCAGAGCGCCAGTGAGGGATTTCCCGCCTAAAATGTTGAGATTAACCCAAGTACCACAGTTACACACCTTTAAGCTTCTGTTCCGATGAGCTCGAAATTTGAGCAAATTCGTTACCACGTGCATGCAGTTGCCAAATGATCAACATTAACTGGATATGGAGTTCCAGGCAAGAAAATGGTACCAATCCCAGGACTTGAGGCGCAGCTTGGTCTCAAGCTGCGCCATTTGTGCAACTGTGGTAAAAATTTAACTGAAAAGGGCACGTGTTCGCTCACTTCAAAAATTGGCCACCATGATGGTCGGATGACAAACATGGCGATCTTTTGAAGTTTTTGTTGTTGTTATTCCCTTTAACATGCGTGTTGAATTCTGTCAAAAAATTCGCCGAATGGGAACAACGAGGGCAAAGTGAATGGACGAGAGAAGAGTCAGAGTGAGTGTGAATGCTCTTTTTTTCAGTAGGCCAGAGCGCCGAAAAAAGCACGAAGAAGGCAAATTTGCAGACAAAACGCCGATTTAATAAGAATTTAATGGCGAGACAAAACCAGTCCGTGTAAATAACCGAATAAATCAGACCAGACAGCGAGGCGCAACAACACATTGGCCATGGCAATGACCCGCCGTGGGTACGCGGCACAGAATGGCCGGCAGCCCGAAAAAATCCCGCCTTTTGCGGCACCCGGTCATCCGAGGCGGGGGTCAAAGGGTACGCACCCATCACGTGTGTGAGCTTCACAGGTGTGCGCCGTTGGCCACAAGTACTTCCTGAAGAACCGAAATTCAGGGCAATGCTTTTTATATGGTCTAATATTCACGCTTTTCAAATATACATGTACATGTACGGTCAGCTAGTGCATGCAGACTGGAAATATAGGACCACAACGGAAATGGGCATCTCGGTTGTATATCGTACATGTAAATATCGATACACGACCAGAAATAGGGAAATCCCCTTATTTACATCGTTATGAAACATGGGAAATCATATTCGATTATGCCCCAATATGTTTGCACCAATACGTTTGGTATGCATGTACATTGCAGCCATATAACTTATTGGTGCATATATGGACAATACGATGTGTAAATGAAAATTCATAAACTTGATTAGGTGTCCAATTTCTGATATAGACCTACAGTAAAACCTTCTAAAGGTGACCACCCAAAAAATGGCAAAGTCACTTTACCCAAGTAGGCACTACACAGAGAATGTTTTATGAAGGAAAACATACCTGTGTGCACTAAAGCCAATTTATGAAAAGTGGTAACAATGCAGAAGTGGTCATTTTACCATGTTTTACTTTATATTATAATGTAATAATCCCTATTTAAATCCATGTTTGTCTCATTATATAATTTTTCCATTTAGGACATGTTGTCATGGACCACACTCGAACTTCCTACTTAAATTCAAACCTAATCTTTTGTTATTTGCATTCTATTGGTAAAGTTGTTAGGAAAGTTTTATATCAGATTTTTACTATACAAGAGATTTTTATCTGAAATTGGAAAGGGCTCTGTGCAGGATTTGCATGGTAAGCATGTACATGTATTCGATTATACTTGTACAAGTACATGTAAATGGTTCCTTATAGAACATATGTAGGTCGTATAGCGAGGTATATGTGTGTATAAAAATGATTAGAAATGCTTATCCATCCCTAAGTTTACAGTATGTTATTCAATCAAATGTATATGTAATGTATGTTGAATATATACCGTTTAAGTGGGTATTAACCTGAGCGAATTTGTGTATACAGGCCATTATACGGATTTTTGTTCCTGAAAAAACACGAAATACATATAAAAATTGGTGATTAATATATGGGTGGATTATTATTCGTGATCACGAACGCACATTACGAACTGCTGATGCAATTTCACCATAATTTTATGCTGAGAAAATGGCAATGACCAAATGCAATTACTCGCACAATTTACACACGCTATTTCCCATAAATTTTAGCAAAATTTTGAAAAACAGAAAAGTCATAACGTTAGAGTAGACGTTGAGTTAGACACCTGGTTTAATCTCCACGAAAGCATTGTGTGATTTTCTTTTCGTTTTTTCATATACAGTACATGTACATTATTGTATATAATACAAATGTATTGTATATAATACAATAATACAAATTTGAATGTCACATGCATTATATTCACGGTAATGTGTATAAACATGTTCAGACATGAGCATGTACATACACGCATATGAACGCTGCTGATACTTGTTTAAATTTTGAAATACATGTACATAACTCTTAGGCGCCTCTTAAAATTTATCTTTATTATTGAATAATTGTTTTCTCAATATTGGTATTCAAGATTTCTACTTTTTTCCTGTTTTAGATAAACGGTTTCATTATTTTTTTTATAAAAAAGTTTTAAATTTGTCCTTAATTTCCAGAAAATTTACCTGTACCAAACCGCTTAATTAATTACTATTCTATACGATTGTTTTCAGTCAAAACATTCAATAACTGCATGTAAATCTATTTTAAACTTATTTATGTGTAGATATAGGTACATTACTAACTACTGCAATTACATGTACGTTTATTTTTTTATAAATCCGGATACAACGAAGTTCGGATTTAACGATCTGATTTCTTATAACTCTTAGGCCTCTTATGACAAAGTTACAACTAAAAAAGAGCACAATTTGACAGCAATTTATTAACTTTATTTACTATTTTACAAACCCAAATTCGAGTTTAATGAATACCCCCTCCCATCCAGTTGGTTCTTGATAAATTTTGAAATTTACCACTTTTTTTTTCTGTATATTTTTTGACATTGTAAAATATAGACATAAATAGTCGCGATGAAGTCTATTTGCTATTAGATAACTGTTCCACTGCATTCCTAGACAAAGCTCACCAAAGGCTAAACCATGTTAAGGTCAACAGGCTAGTATATCCTGATAAACATAGCGTTTTTTTTCATTCCCTATTTTATTATGTAAAGGGAACATGAAATTATTAACATTTCAAAGCATTATTTGAGAATCGAGAGACATAGGATATAGCATCCTATTCTTAGAATAATTTCGCACAAATTATTAATTAAATCCTAAAAAACATTTCTGAATTTCGATTTTTCAACAATTTCTCACAAAACTAGTAAATTACTGAAAAAATCAAGTAAAGATACAAAAATGTTTCGTGCATGTTAAGGCGCATTACAATTAAATAATGTATCAAAGATGTGCTTGAAGTTGAAATTATGTGAGAAAAATAACTTGTCCTTATTATTCAATAAATAATATTGATTGCGATCAAATACTATACAAAATACAAAACAATAAATTAATTTTGTTGAAGTGCTGAAACAGTTTTGACAAGTATTTCTCAGATATAAATGTCAAATTAAAACAAATTGAACGACAATTAAATTTGTTTTGCTGGGATAGGAGCATAACAAGCTGCTATCAGCTTATGTAAAATTATGTTTATCTGAAAATTCGAAAAAAGCAGCCAGAATCGTGTTAGAAACCTGTTTTAATTTTGTATTTTATAAGTCAAATTTGTGCGGCTTTTCCCTTTAGGATAACAATAAATAACGTGTCATTAACTTGTAATTAATATCCTATTTAAGCATGTTTCAGGACATTAGGGAGGGATTTTCGTGACTACTCATAAAGTGACTACTATATAAAAATAAAAGTTTTTATCATAAACAGAATAGATTTCCATTTATTTAAATAAGACTTAAAAATACCTAATGTCAAATACTTTACTCAAAAATTAACTACAACAACGTAATTTGGTTTAAAAAAATTTAAAATATCAGTTCAGTTTATTGACAATTTTAATACAGTGGACTCTGCTTAATGGGTAATGGGATCATCCATGGGACACTCCAATACAAATACATAAGAAAATAACCGCGCTTATTGAGATCAGCTATTCGTTTAATGTAATCATTAAACCCCCATAATGCACGTAAATGTAATGCCATTAATCTCCCTCCCATTTAAGCATCAGATTCGAATATAACATATGAAACTGCAAAGAAGGATTTAAGCCTGAAACAGAAAATGGTCATTTTATAAAAATACGAAAAATTTCCTAAAATGAGTTAAGGGAATGCGGTTTTACAGTTAAAATCGTCTATAGTCAGTTTTATTTAAAATTTTGTTGAATCGTAATATGCCTTAAACAATAGCAAAACTCAATGACTCTCCAATGGTTGAGTTTTGACTGTAAATTAGAGCCCTGGAAATCGCCAAGTGTTGACTTGAGAGAAGGCCTGAAAATTGTTAAGACTTGGTTTGCAACATAAATCTACTGTACATTTAGTATGAATATGAAAATTTCCTCAACAACCTACTATGGAAAAGTAACAAGCAAACAAAGGCAACTAAGCTTTTTTAAACATACGTGTACATCTCAGTACAATTCATTTAGTATATATATATATATTTATATATCGATCGGGAGGGAGGGGGGGATGAGTTTGAAATCTGAAAATAAAAACCTCAGTAGGAATTGACACTCGGAAGGAACTTTGACCTCCTTTGATTTTCCGGGTGTATATACAGTATATATATATATATATATCTGGAGAATTTTTTTTATTGTTTTCTGGGGTTTTTATTTGTGAGAAAAACCTGGGGTCAACAAAAATTTCTGAGACATACCCGGGGTGGACCAAAAGTCCTTAGACATACCCAAGGGGCAAGGGGTCAACCAAAATGAAATTAAGGGGAAAAAATTCTTAGGGTATATACTGTATATATCATATCGCACAGGGCCGGTATACAGTGGATTCTCTCTATTTTGAACACTCATGGGACCGACCAAAAGTGTTCATATAACGGAAGTGTTTATTATAGAGAGAAATTGGGAAATATACATATGAAGAGAGTTTATAGACTGTATAAAATAATTCTTTGTATTTTTCCTGAATATTTAGTTCTTTCCGTTTTTTCTTTTTTCTGCTTATTTCTGACATCTGTGTAAGATAGCAAAATGATGTAAAAAGCAAAAAGAATAAACGTAACTGATAATGCAGAAACAAACACTTTCGTGCATAAATATTGAAAAAATGAATTCAAAAATGGGAATTCCCCAGCTCTTACCATTGGAGATCAATGAATAAGCTCAAATTTTCCTAATTCCAATACACTGTATGTTACATGTACATGTGCACTTATAAACAACTTGAGACTGGAAACTGATTGAATGAGAATTACTGCTGAGGCTAAAGTCTATTTTCCTTGGCGTGAATCTAGCCTCAAGGCATGTACAGCCATCAAATTTCCATGCTAGGGAAATTCCCCTAATTCTGATTGCACGGTTCAGTTTAGGGAGAGGTAAAGGTAGAATGGGACCAAAAGTAGCGTTCACAATACTGAGGTGATCAGATTAGAGGGTATTTAGAATACAGGGAGTTCATCCAATGTTAAGTCTATAGAGTTTCCTAGAACCACCAAAATGTGTTCATAATACTGGGGTGTTCACATTAGAGGGTGTTCAGAGTTCAGACAGAGAGAGTCCACTGTATATCTGAAAATACAAAAAAATACAAGGAAGGAACTTTGATCTCAGACCCTTTAGCGAAGCGAGGGACTGAGGTAAAAAGAGTAAATTTCTACTGAGGTTTTTATTTTCAGATATCAACCTCCCCCCCCCCCTCCCGTGCGATATCCTTATATATTAAACCGCATACGTTTATTAGGCTGATCGTTCGCATACCTGATTACAGATGGCTTACAAAAT
>JAQGCC010003055.1:0-16399 GCA_034698905.1 Xestoiulus laeticollis
GAACAGATGCGCTCTGTGTCTGGCCGAGTTGGTGAACGTTCCAGGCAGACTGATATGTTTGCCCACTTTGATGTTCTGGGCAGCATAATTTAACGTCGTTGTTTTGTGAAACAAGCTGATGTTCTACAGTAAACAGCTGAATAGCTCGTCCTCTGCAGGAACAGACAGCGGATCACCATAAATGATAATGTTCTCTGCTCGTTCGTAGGTCAAAGGTATATCTATCTGGATCTCCAAGTCTACTATAACTGGCATAGACGAAATTCCAACATCACAGAACCGTACCCGTGGATGGTTGTGTGCCCCACCATGATACATTTTTTCTGAAATGCAAAAAACTGTAGTCTGAAAAAGCACATTTGAACTTTATATCAATATAATGACTAAATCGAGTCAGTGTCATCAAAGACCCAGAATTAGCCACTTATTTCTGGGGAACAAAGCCGTTGCCCGAGTCCCGAATACAATAAACCCTGCCTTTGTAACCTGAAACCGCAGAAATTTTTACTGCCACAGGTGGTGATCAAAAAGCTGACGACCTTGACCCATGAAATAATCGGTTTTCTTGCCACTGCCGAATGATTGTGTAGGGAAGTTCATGATTTGAACAGCATGAGCACAAGGGGAAGCAAGTGTTAAGTACTTTTTCATCCCTAACTGCATGGTAGATTTGGAGCGTTTATGATCATATCAGATTTTCTGTCATATTTGTGCTGCCTTCAACAAACGGCTTGTCATCACACAAGATTCATTTGCATCAGGCATAGAGCCTTGGAGGGTCAATGCTGGTTATCCTGTGTCGTTGTATTCTCGTGAAAGCCTTGCATTAAGCAAAAAGATGAAGCAAACCAAGATGCTTGTATCGCAAAATTGTAAGTAGCTGTCGCCGTAGCAAGTAGAGCTCGCCACGACTCTTTGGGTGCCCCCAAAACTTTATCGATCCTCGAAGGGAAGTCATTAAGGTTTGAATGATTTGTTTCACCAATCCATCTGCCTATTGATGGCCTGTTGACATTGTAATTAGGAGTGTACAAATTCCACGATGTTGTGCTTCATAGTAGGCCAATAATAATGTTGCCGCATAAGTTGCAATATTTTTGTTTACTAAAAGTGACCTGCCAACGGATGATCGTGACAGTCACTTAGTACTAGTTGACGCAATGTTTGCAGAATGACTGTCAGCAGCTGAAGAACGTTCCCAGGAGAAAAGAACTAATTGACACCGTCTAAGATAGCCGTTTGTGTTTGTATGGTCTGTTGATGATCATTGTTTCAGACAGATCACCTCTGGTTTTACCAATTGCAAAGAGAGTAGCTCCCCAGTAGAAAGTAAATTGGCGATACCGTTACTTTTGTCAATATTTTCCAATTGAGGGTTGGATAACGTACGGCTTAGACAATCAATGTTACGATGTAATCCCCTTGACTGTATCATATAACATGTCGAAATTCTTCCATATAAGTGAGCCAGCAAGCAAAACGGTATAAGGAATGCAGATCTGGCATAAGGCCAAAGTCGTTGGCCAATGGCACTGGGGACGGGGTTTGGCCTGGCGCATGCATTCTGGACGTAATCTGTTAGGCGTGTGCCTGGTCAAAATCGCTGACCTTGGCAAGTGTGTAAACATGAGGGGGCGAGGGCCAGATTCCTGCATTCCTTGTCTGGAATAAATAGGGATGATTGGGGGTCCTAGATTGAGACGGTGTGAACAATTCGATGATCACGACATGTGCTACTTGGTCCCTGAATAATTGAGTTGGTGTTAAAGGGCGGATTGTCTCCGGGTAAATGTTTGAACTCAGTATTACTGTGCCATTTGGTTTCTGAGACTGTTATCGCGTTTTCCTACAATTCCAGAACCAAATAAAGTTGGATTTTGCATTTCGGGTTATTTGGATGGCAAATCCTGTTAAAGGCTCTGCCATCCTACTGAGAAGTAGCAGAATCTTACAACGGGAAGACAGAGACTTCATATTACGAAGACAATCGTAAGTGCGTGTCCTTATAGATAGTTGGTGAATTTTTCACAGGCCCATACAACTAAGAGCCTCCAACTCTGCCACTGAATAAGATGTCTCTGCAGGGGACAGCGTTCGGCTTGCATATGCCAAAACACACATTAAGTGTCATTTACCTTGGTATTGAATGGCACCAAGCCATCGAGGGATGCATCAGTATCCAAAGTTAACGGTAAAGAATGGTTAAACATTGCCAAGACAGGAGCAGATGCGAGTGCGGACTTTAAAGTGTTGAAAGCCTTCTGGCAAGATGAATTCCAGGTAAACTGATTTGTCAAACCAGTCAATGATACCAAAGGTGCTGCTATGGAAAAAACGATTTGATATACCTAAGATAATATCCGGCTAGTCCCAAAGCTACAAACTGAGAGGTACATTCTTGAGGCCGTAGAAAGTCACGTATCGCCGAGTTTTTCTAGATTTGTTTCTACTCCTGCTGAACTGACGATATGTTCGAGATAGCAGACTTCTGTAAACTCAAAGTAACACTGATGTTTTTAATCGAAGATTGGCAGACGCTAGGACGTCAAAAACTGATTGCATGTTCGATAAATAAACTTCGATGTTGTTAAGATATATTAAACACGACTCCTATTTATGACCGACTAACAGTTGATCGAAACCCAGTTGCATGGTCGCCGGGGCATTGAGTAAACTCAAGTTACCATCCAGGCATAAGAAGGCCATGTTTTCTTGGTCCAATGAATTCGTGGCTTCTTGCCAGATTCCCAAGAGTAGATCTAGTGTTGAAAATCATTGACATCCATCAAGTGAGTCCAAAGCATCATCAATACGTGGTAGCTGATAAAAATTCAGTTTAGTTTAAGTGTTCAGTTTGTGATAATCGATACAGTATCTGTATGTTCCATCTTTTTTCCGAACGATAACTACAGGTCTTGAGTACGGACTTTGACTAGGTACAACAATTCTATCTGCCGTCATACGTGATAATTCTGTAGTAATCACATTTCGCACGAAGCTCGTTGTGGTAGAATATATACATGTATATAGGTGGGGCCCGTACTTTGTTGAAGTTCAGTGGAATCCATTGCAAATAGATTACGGTATGCAGGTGATAATATAAATAGTTTGGCGCGATTGGTTGGCGACATCTCTTTCTAGTTGCAATGCTTTGAGAAAATCCTATGATACCTTCAGATTATTCACATTACACGGAGTTATTTCGTGGATCATGTGAATTTATAAGTCCGGTTCCGTCAAAGCAATAGCCATTACTCTTCCAGCCTTAAGAGCAATTGGTCCTGCGGTAAAGTTGGCAAATTTCAGGTGATAATAGCGATTGGTGGCAATCAGGAAAACTCTGTAGGCCGGTCAAATGTCCCACTCCAGACGATCAAAGCAAAGCAAACAAAGCAAAATTCTTTTAGCAGAGTAGATTTTGGAATTATACAAGAAAGCTTGGATACCGACCATTCCGGTAATGTTGTCGCTGATGCCTTCTTATGCTGGTAAGTGAGGCTTGTCTTCATCTTTCAGTTCTGACGGACAAGCTCAAGCTTCCTTGAATGAAATATGATTCTACCTTTGGTTTTTGAAGACAATAACTTTTTTATTCTCAAAATATGCCAGTCCATGGGTCTTTTGGAAGTCAATGCCCAGCCACACTAACGGACCATACCGTTCCATAACGCGAAAAGTTTGTTGCATCACTCATCCCATTAATCAAACTTTAAACGTTGACAATGCCAATTAATTTGATGTGGTAAGAAGATGCATCCAACAAGGCCCTTTCATCTTCAGGTAATGGAAAAAGTATAAAACCATACACATCTACATAATCTCGTGTGATTATGGAGCGGATTGCACCTTCATTGATAAATGCCAAAGCATGGTTACCATTTAAGGTGATCCTATTTAAACTAAGCGCGAGTCCGCCACAGTCAACTTGCAGGTTAGTATTCGATATATCCCTGCAAGGACCTGGTCGTTGTTGTTCCTGAGGAAGATTATAAAACCGCTGAATATGACCCTGCTCACCACATCTGTAGCAATACGAAGTACGCTGTGTGGTCGATGATGCGACACTAGTCCCTGGCGATGGTGTGGTGATTGCTGACGAGTTTGCTGGCAGTCTCGGTATGGGGGCGTCCTTAAATAGAGCATCACAGTTTCTTGACGCGTGGCATAGTATACCGGCATAATATCCTGTATGAGGTGACGTACGCTGTCAAGGTCCAAAGGTATTTTGCTAATATTGCTGTATTTTGCTGTATTCAACAACGTCCTCATCTGGGCCTTGTACTCGTTGATCAAGCTGGTCTCATCGGGCACGTTCAGAGCGAATATCATGAAATACGTCCAACAATGCAGAACGGAGTTTTGGCAATAACAAGTTTTATCATTTTCCTCAGTTTCATTTAAACCATGCTAACGCCCCATCGATTAGTTGGTCACGAAATTGGGCTGGATAATCGTTTTTAAGAAATTTTTGCGCTTCGGCCTCTTTCTCAAATTCTTCTAATTGTGTACCATAAAATTCATTGAATATACTGTAAACATGAAATAAATGTCAAAATCAGTTATTTAGCGTCATTGTATGCTCTTTTACTCGTTTCTGCGTATTGCATTTTGGGATTTGGGCACACACTGCATATGGCTGATGCATGAATGCAGAAGGAAAAACGAGTAGTGCAAACCTGGCATTAGGGGCACTATGGGACTTTGCAGAGGTTTGGTAGAAATAAAATAATGGTTAATTTTTATAAAACTGAATGATATTATACAGGGTGGTCCAGCTAATACCGGCCCTGGAAATATATTCCAAACAAAGAAGTTAATAAAAAATGTAAACAGATAAAAGTTATATGTTTGAAGGGGGAAGGAGAATAATGTTGGTTCTGCCGAATTCAGCCGATGCCTTAAAGGTCATTGCAAGGTCAACTTTGTTTTTTTCAATACAAACCCATAAATTTTATCACTGATTCGGAATCTGTGCATTAAAACAAGTCACATTTGCTTAGAGCATTATTTTTATGCGACCGATATTTGCAAAGTTAGGGGGTAATTTGCAAACTGCTTAAAACATTAATATGATGGTAAATTTTGTACAAAAAGAATACAAATAACAAATTAGAATGTTGAAATCAATGCATTTACATAATCAATAAGGAATTGAATAACCTTTAACTTGAATGTGCACTGAATTCTGTTTACATTGAACTTGAGATCACATGTCAAGTAATGTGATACAATGTATGATGAAATAGTCATTGTATTTTCTGGAATAAATTACCCCAGATTCTTTTGAATGGTTATCACTTCTGCTTTGGTGTCCTAGACAACTCCACTAGAGCACTTCTACATTGGATTGTGGGCATATTGGGTAATGGTTACCACTGATTTTATGACATTGCAGTGCATGCAAATTACCCCATAACTTTGCAAATATTGGTCGCATAAAAAAATGCTTGAAGCAAATGTGACTTGTTTTAATGCACAGATTCCGAATCAGTGATAAAATGTATAGGTTTGCATTAAAAAAAACAAAGTTAACCTCGCAATGACCTTGAAGGCATAGTCCGATTTCGGTAGAACAAACATTATTCTCCTTGCCCCTTCAAACAAATAACTTTTATCTGTTTACATTTTTTAATAACTTCTTCGTTTGGAATATATTTCTAAGGTCGGTATTAGCTGGACCACCCTGTATATGGCTATATACATGTAGGCTTATGTCTTATAAATTACATACATGGATCGTTATGGCTATATATCCTAAATACATTAATTGGATATGGCCATACATGTCTCCATTTATGGTCATACTGGTTTCAATATATGACCAAATCTGGAAATATATGCGACTAAATTTAGTCGAGTATCATTTAAGATTCTTTAGTCGAGGAAAACACTTTTGTCAAATGTCTTAAGATACTTTTGTCAAGCGTCTTAAGATATATTTTTGTCGAGTGTTTTGAGATGGTTTTGTTGAATGCATATAGATATACTTTTATCGAGTAAGTCACTATTGTGCCGGCGCCGACGGTCGAGTGGTTGTGCGTTTGCCTCTCGATCCCAGGGTGTGGGGTTCGATCCCCGGTCGAGGTCGGCGGGAATTTTTCGAAAGGGCGAAATTCCCAAAGTGGCAGCTCTTTCGAATGAGAGTTTATACAGAGGTTCCATGTGGATCCCCCTTGCTCTCTGCACGTTAAAGACCCCTCGAGAGGGGGTGGAAGTCCCCCCTCATAGGCAAAATTTCCAGGGAGGTGAAGGAGGCCCTTTCCCTGGCATTGGTGTTTAGCCCTCGCGTGCAGAAATAGGCCAACGTTAAAAATCACCAAACAAACAAGTCACTATTGTGAAATGTCTTAAGATACTTTTGTCGAGTTTCATAAGAAGTTTTGGCTAATGTCTTAAGGTGCTTTCATCGAATGGCTTAAGATAATTTTGACATGTGTTTTCTTCTAAGAGTATAATACTGATCAGTTCGTCTGAAAAGATCTAAGACAATACGTTAAAACTTATAAAAAGTGACTTAGGCTGGAATTCATAGTCGTATAAGTAGTACTTATTTGTATACTTTTAACACACAAGTAGTGCTTATTCGACGACTATGAATTCCGGCCTTAGTATTATTTTTTTCAATCTATTGAGCAACAAAGGCGGCCTAGCCTCCGGGGCGGAAAAAATAGACATGACAATATCTGGAAATTCTCATATATGACATATCTATTTTTTCCACCCGGGTGATATCAGAAAACAAACCTCAGCAGGAATCCTGCACTTCATTTAAATATCTCCAGCAGGTGGAATTCAGGATACTTTTCTTAAACTTGCATTTTTGGTTTGCAAAAATCTGTTTTGAATCGCCATTAAATTATGGGAGGTGCAACATCTATTCTATCAGCAATTCGGCCGATTTTTGTTTCACTATTTTGAAATCCATTCATCCAACGTAATGTAATGCATGCAGTGTATGTTTACATTACCTGTACGTGATACAACCCTGTATAATCCACACGCTTTGGAGAATGTTTTCAATTCTAATGCCCCTCTTTTACTATCCCATTTTACCCCATCATCTTGCTTCTTGAAAGTACCCCTATACGCCTCCTTTAAGCACACAAAAGCGTCTTTTAAAATAGCTGATATTTAGAAAGCGTAAAAACCCAGCTTCTGCATACATTTTCGTCATGGTTCGTAAATTTCCGCTTGATACGTTCTTAATTTAGGTCTATTGATTTTGGTGCGCATTGGCAGTTCCCGACCTAATACGTGAGCCATTATCGCAGATTAAAGTTGTTAGGCAGACAATGCACCGCACTTAGGCCTGGCCCTTAACTATGGGGCCCGAATTCAAACAACTATCCGACCTACGTTGAGAAAGGAGTAATGAGAAAGAAAAAAAAACGTTTTGCGGATATCGAGAAGGCCATAAAATGGCACTCGACCCGAGTGTTATTGTTCCGTTGTTCGTAATTGCTCCTGCAGGATTCCAGCATCCTTTGCAAATGGACCTTATGCAGAATTATGTCACGGACGGCAATAATCACCATTCGTAGACTAAAACACAAATGAAATGAGCACAATCATAATGTAGTATATATAGGCCTGGTCCAAAACATCTGAGAGCTAATCAATGGCATATTTAAGAAATGAGACTTTCAAACTAACATTTAGGATAAATAACATTAGGTGCCATACAAACCTTAGATTTATTTACTTAGCTAGTGCAGCCGGTCCTAAAGGCACAGTATAAGGGGTGAACCAGTATGCAGACTTCGTGTCGGCATTTTATAAGTTAGTGTCTATACGGTGTAGCAAAACCATCTCAGGGCTGAGGGAGTCTAAGCGTAGAGTGGCACATGGTTTTGTTTGGGTCCCCGGCGCCCTCGCAATGCCACCTCGTGGATGTGGAAGGAAGCTCAACATGCTACCGTCGTAAGTGTAGAGCGGCACATCGTTTTTGTTTTGGGTCCCCAGCACGCTCGCAGTGCCACTTCGAGGATGTGGGGCGAGTTCGTCCCTCGGCCGTGGGGTCCCGTTGCGGACAGGAAACAAAACGTGGTGCGCATACTAAGTAGAACAGTCTTTCTCACGCTCACGCTTACGCATACGCTTACGGGTATGCGAAGCCTGCCTTCTTTACGTACACGCAAATGTGAACGTAAACTATTTGACAGGCAGGCTCAAGTGCAATTCGAAACTATCAGGTTTGCACTATGCGTTTTTACAACCGAAATCGGTGAGTGCGCATGCACATCGTATTTTTTCGTTTTACACGCAAAGTCGGTCGCACTATAACTCCTCCCCAACCGACTCTCATAAAGTCAAAACCATGTTGACTTTTTCTGGCCTGGCGGACCGACTTTGGCGATTTGCACCTGCTTCTGGCTGCAGTAAAAACCAATATTCTAAGAATAAATTAATATCGACACTAGAGGTACCGTGAGAATTATAATAGATAATTTAATATAACTAATTTTTTTCTTTTAAAAAAAACACAGTTGACAGAATCAGAATGTGTGAAACCAGTACGGAAACGCGTGCAAAACGAAATCATCGAACGCTAGTTTTACCAGTTGCAGGTATTTCTGGATGGATTCTATAAATTTACATATGGAATAGTTGCAAAACCTTATTTCATTGTATATTTTGTAATTTTCTGCTAAAAATTACCGTTATTGCACGAACTCGATACTATATTGTACAGGGAATTGAGCGCCCCTAAGCTAAAGCGCCATGACGAAAGTCGGTTTATTGAAAATCTTGCTTGTTTTCTACCGTTCCCGACTAGTGACGTCATGAAGTCGGTAGTCTGTCAAGTCGGTGTAGTGAAAATACGGCATAAGACAGCTTAATCTCCCAATTTGCAGCAGAGGTTTGAGGGTTATTTTCATTTTCAATTGTTTGGGCATTTACAGCTATAGTGGCCAATCTGTACAAGAATACTAATTTGCATAAAAATCTTCACTTTTAATTTTTAGTACCATACAACCCACTTTAAATTATCATGTATTATAAGGCAAATATCCAGCAATTCATGGCATAGTTTAAATTTTAAACATGTTCAGCACATGTACATTTGTGTATATAGACACTTTAGCTGAAACTGCAAACAGCGCTATATCCCTCCAAACTGGGTTTGGTCCCAGTAGATTGCTCTATTCCCAGGTTTTGCTGTATCGAGGGCCATCTATACCTGAGTTCTAAACGATTTCCAGAGTAATCCCTCCCACACTAGGGTCAACATTAACATCCAATCCGGAATACAAGGACAAATACAATGGAGGCTTTGGATGTTATCCTCGACATATTACAGGAAAAACAGGATTAAATTTGACGGCAGATCATGAAATGCTATTTCCTAGAAAACGCAGAGAATAGACATGTTTGCCAGCGAGTTTGTGGCACCGAGAGATATATACAGCATGTATAATGCATGCCGCATGATTTGCTGGCTATGGTTAAAATAAAAATGTATTGCTGTGCGAAATGCTAGGCCTAAATGAAATATACTTGAAGGAGTTAACGCTGCCAGTGCTGTCTGAGAAAGCAATGCATCAAATAAATCAGAAGCCTATCGACATCAATATCATTGAGGAACTTGAAAGAAATAATAATGATGATGGTCGGGCCTAGATTTGAAGAATATACCTTTTTTAAAGTTCTGAAAACTGTCGGCTATTTGATAAACCCCTAAACTTCAACAGTAGGCCTATAGCACCAAAAATTATGAACTGGATTTTAAGAGTGAACCTATAACGGACATAGGCAATAAGACAAGAATGTCAAATTTAATTCCCAAGAACCAAGCACTCAAAGAAAAAAAAGGTACCAATATAAGTGTTCTTAGCAAATTTAGCCCAAGGCTACACTAGGCTAAATACGTGCGTTTGGCTAGCCTTTAACAAGGCATCAAAAATATCTTGTTAAAAATTTTATTAAAATTAAAAGCCTTGTTTGAGGCTATAGCCAAACGCGCGTTTCCAGCCTAGTGAGGCCTGGGGCTTATTCTGGCACAAAGGTGCTATATACAATTTGTAATCATTTCAAAGTACCTTCTAAGGTGACTTTTTAGCCCCAAGCCACACTAGGCTGGAAACGCGCATTTGGCTAGTATCAAACAGGGCAACGAATTTAATTTAAATTCTAGAATTATAAAATTTGCACATTAATATCTCGTGCGAAAATTCTTTTTTAATTAAAAGCCTTGTTTGAGGCTAACCAAACGCGCGTTTCCAGCTTAGTCTGGCCTGGGGCTAAAGATAGGCCTAATTAAAAATGCAAAGTACCTTTTTGGATCAAAATATCGTTTGGTTTACTTGAAACACCATTAAAAAAATCGGAAAATTCCTAAGGCATTTGAGAACACCTATTGTGACAGCTTTTTTTTAGAGCATGAATCCATGATACCGTTTCATTAAGTCCACTGAGCAAACTTCTCAAACTTATAAATTTAGGTTTGAAAACGACAGAATTTAATCAAGTACAGATATTACGTTATTCCATGAAGTACAATGGATTTTAATTAGGAGTTGCATACAATACTCCGGAATCTCTAAACAGGTAGAATGTGCAAACCCGATGAGAGTATTAGAGCACAGTTGATTCAATTTTGAAGCCAGTAAAGCTAGACAAACGGCCGGCTTTAACATAAAAGGCATTTAGGTAAATTAAATGCACAGTTTAATAAATATTGAGTTGTAATCAAACCGCCTTATAATTCAATGACATTTCCACTTTCACTAATTTGCTGAGAAAATACGCACGAGATTCCAACAAACGTGCATAATACAGGAAGGCTTATTCAGAAAACCATTTTCAAAGACTAATTACAGGATAGACCAGAGCCAACTGTATCTCCCCCAAGAGCACAATCGAAATAAAATTTCGTGGAAGTGTAAAAAGGTTAGTGGTCATCTGCCAATGTGATCGTGACTGCCCTTGGACCAACTGTTCAAGGTCACCGCCTCACTAACATCTACACCATGCTTCCAGCTTTAACAGTGAATTTGGAATGTTGTAGAGAATCATAAGACATGCCTAATTTTGAAAACAATGTAATTCGCAGCATGATCACAAATAATACAACTTTCTTGTATAGCATACATACTTGCAGTGTTTGCCCCCCTTTAGGGGCTACATTGAGCAAATTTAGGTTTTTGTCGAGGCACACACTTATATTTGTAAAAAAGGGTCATAAACATTATACTAAAGCTAATATTTTTGTAGGGATTTTCAATTGAAAATTTGCTTGCTTTAAATCTGCAGTTGGTTTGCTTCAGTGGCAATCGTCAACCGCAACGAAAATTTGGTGCCGCCTGATAAGGTCGGTGCGGACATGGCAGGGGTCACCATGGCACAATGCAGTAACCACTGACCTAACTCCAGATTTATCTCCATTGGATTTATTTTGGAGGCACGTTAAGACTGTGGTAAACCACACACCACCGCAGGATATCAATGATCTGCAAGAGTCAATTCGCAATGCATTCACAGTGTGTATCTCAACACAAACCTAAATTTTCTGAATGTGGCTTATAATTTGGCACATATAGCAATCATGGGTGCTTCATGTATACAATATAGCTTGCATAGATTAAACTATCAAATGTTTTTTTAACCTGAATTCTTCAAAATTATGCCGTGAATTACATTATGTTTTCGTAATTAGTTAGTCTGATGATCCTCTACAACATTTCAATTCACACTGTTAGTGTAGGAAGCACGGTATAGAAGTTAATGACACGGTGACCTTGAACGGTAGGTCCAAAGGCAGCCACGATTACTTGTGCAAGATGACTCCTAACCATGTTATACACATCCACGAAATGGTATTCCGATAATGCCAATGAGGGAGATATAATGGGCACTGGTCAATCCTTTCGGTACCACCATGTACATTCGAAGAGAAAACTGAGAGAATACTAAGATTATGGAAAATGCTAATTAGATTTTTCACTATAAAGAATCTCCTACCTTAAAAAAAATTAAAATATTTTGCATTAAACTTAAACTGTTGGTGATTTGTGTTTTGAATAAAAATGTTTGAATAGCAACATGTATTAATTGCAGTTTCATGTTATATTAACATGAAACAATTTTTGAATGTTAACATGTGAAATACATGTAGTTAAGCTTTCCTTTACAATACGATCGATATAAAAGCATACAGTTTGTCATTTTAAAAGGTTTTGAGATGCATTGCGATTTAAGATTATATGTTCCTTATATAGGCAATATTTGTCATTGTAAAGTGTTTGTTTTACAACTATGTATTTTTACATGGGGAAAAACAGTTGGAAATATAAGTTTTAATGCATGCTGTATTTCTCTGACATGAATCACGTCTGAAAAATGCATATGACAACCTCTGATTTCGCTTCGGAATAATATGCCTAGAGCATAACTGATAAATTACTGGCAAACGTGCAAATTAATCTTCCCAAATAAAACCTGCGAGCCAACGACAAAACGTGAAAGGAAAACACGAAAGCTTTTAAGTACTGTCATTTCCAATGAGACCTTTACAATGGGGGGCATCATCTTGGCATGTGTGCCCAACAACATGACAAATTAGGATATTTGTACATATAGTTATAACTGCACCAACTACACGTGTTCCTATTAATCTCAACAAGACCGCAGCAGTAACGTTGGAAAAACATCCTTGCAGCAGTAACGTTGTAAAAACGTCCTTAAATCACTAACCAGGATAAATAACAGGGAAGATGACTAGGTGAGTCAAACGAAGGTTCAAAATTTAAATAACCATACATAGTGGAACAAAAATGAAAGCCATTCCATTTTTTTCTTAAAGTCATGTGAACTAATACTGATGTTGATAATTTTGAGATACGACCATTTTTTTTTCACACTTTGAATCTTTAATAATTTTAAAAAACACAAATTTTTCCATTAATTTTGTCAAGGTTAAGGGGGAACTGAACTGCATGTTTAGTTATGGGGAAATTTTAAAACATACTTTTAAAAAAAATACTTGTTTTAATACAAAAATAAAAATTGATAAAAATGCAGTATTTTTGTAGCTATTGCATGATCGAAATTTCATATTTTTCCCATTTATAGAGAATTTTTTTAAAAATTAAAAACTAAAATACGCCACTAGGTGGCAGCAGGTACTCGCACGTTGTGTATTCCAAAAAAAATATGAAAAGTATTTTAGTTTTTAATTTTTTAAAAATTAAATGGGAAAATTATGAAATTTTGATCATGCAGTAGCTACAAAAGTACTGCATTTTTATCAATTTTTATTTTTATATTATAAAAAGTAGCTTTTTTAAAAGTATGTTTTAAAATTTCTCTTTAGCAAAACATGCAGTTCAGTTCCCCCTTAAGAAATCAAAAAGGTTTTGGAAAACTGTTTTTTGTAAAAATATTAACCCCTTAAATTGAAAAATAAAATGTATAGCATGCAAAATATTATAGCAAAACTGACGATTTGCAGCTCGACCCCTGATCTGCATGACATAGTCTCAAGAGAGGTTCAATATATACACTGTATGGGATAGAATGTGGGATTAATCATTGAAGAGAAAAATTCCATCTAGGAATCTTTCAGATACTTTCACTTTTAAGAATGCACACTTTTCAATTATAAATAAGCTATATGTTATAAGGGAAATAATACGAAATGATGCATTTATATTACCGCACGATGTATTAAAAAAAAAGACATGTCATCACATCATAATTTCTGAACATTGAGAATCGGTTTCTGCATGTCTTTGATAACAGCTGATCTTACGTGAACTGACCTGAAAGCTGGCAGTATAAGTAAATAATAAGGCATCAGAACATGCCTCGACACCATTTGTGTTTGTTTACTATTCTTATATACATGTTCGTATGCATATATGCATGTCACCACCATGCTGCATGTACTGAATTTTACATATGGACGTCGACTTTATACTGAAAGCACCAAGCCCTGGGTTAAGTCATCGTGGCAGTCGATTAATCACAACGTGACGAAGTTTATAATCTGGCTTGCAGCATAGTCTTAGAAATGTAAAACTGGAAGGTTATTCACCGAAACTTCAAAACTACTAAGATGAGAAATCGATCTAAGAATTTTTTTTAAACGGGAGTGCGAAATTGCTTTCGGCAATAATGTCACGTTTGAATTTGTTGAAAATTTTATATCATCTCGATCACTGACAACGTTTCCATGTTTATTTCATAATCCAATTCGCAGGGCATTGCATATACAACATTTTATAGATTTTCATTGACGTGCTTGAAAGTGTTCATAACGTAATAAGCAAATCAGACATCACATTCCATACAAATAAATAATTTGTGTGACTTTATGAATTTGGTGTAAGCAATGTGACACTTTACGACGAAGGTTCAATGGTATATCCAGAAATGTTCGAATGTGTAGGGTTCTTTAACCATGCACTGTAGGAAAATAATGAATTTTTAATACTTTTCGAAATTTATTTAAAAAGACGTTCAACAGAAAACGATGTTTTAGTTTAATTATTTTAAGACTTTTGCATGAACGATTTTAAGAATATAGTTGCTGACTCAAATAGTAATTAGCCTCTACACGTAGCATACTACTACTCGTTTTTCAAAAAATGTTAAATGTATGTTATTTCGGAAATTATAGGTTGCAAATAAGTTTTTTACTGTTTAGTCAATATTTATAGTTCTTACAAACATTTATAGAGCAACAACAATTCTAATATGAGAACAGTTTATCGATTTTCTAATTTGGAGGCCCCTTAAAGAGAACTAACAATTAATGAAATCTGAATTTCAGTTCATGAATTTTTTTTCAGAAACGCTAATAAGAAATAACACGTCATAGAAGATTTTTTTAGAACCTGTTACAAATAATTACTTTCAAATATGTTTTGCGAAGAAACCTTATAGGCTTTTGCTTTTAGCAGGGTATAGAGGACCTACATGTATATAGTCTAAAGTGGAGGGTGAAATTAATTGATTCAGGGATCCTTTCACAATAAGGGTTCCGAACCCCATCCCATGAAGTAGTATTGGAAATACACAACAAAAAAAGATTCAACCTTATTTGTTATTCAAGCCATTTTACCCATCAAACCTACAAGTTTAGAGAAAGTTTAATCTCCACATCTCTCCTCTACCAAACCGCATTTCATTTCTGACTTTTTTAATGAGCACAGGAACAATAATGAGACAAGAGTAGCTCTTAGATTTTTTATCTTTCTTATACTCTTCATGCTGCTCTATTATTTTCCATTTTTTTTGTACATGTACATACGAGGGTACCCTTTCATTGCAAAATCATGTACATACGTATATGTATTAGGGCAAAGAGGGAACCATTTCATTGCAAAATCATACTGAGTGAAACTCAGAATGAAATTGGCTGGGAGGTCAATGGCCAACATGCATATTTCTCTCGCTCAAACAAGGTTTTCAATGGGGAGATTAACATATACATGTACCTGGGTTGCAGTAACTGTATTACAGTAACTCTGCAGAATGCAGATCAACAGCATGGTGTCGGAGGTCGATCAGAGAAAGAAAGCATTCAGTTCTCAGACATCACCATAAAAACACAGTATAAGGGGTGAACCAGTAGGCAGACTTCGTGTCGGCATTTTATAAGTTGGAGTCAAAGCATAGCAATGCTACCGCGTGGCTGCTGTAGTCTAAGCATAGTGGCACATCGTTTTATTTGGGTCCCCAGCAGCACCGTATTAAGCACTGTGGGGGCCTCTAGGCACAAATATGTGGGTGCTGGCTTAAGGGCAGCGTTTTTCCATTTTTTCGAAATGCATGCTTAATTTTTTTTATTAAAGGGATTGTGCATATGGCAAACAAAAGAGTTGTACATTTATTGCAAGTTCTTTTTACAATTTTTCAATTTTTCTACAATTTTGTGGGGGCCCTAGGCAGTGCCTAGTTTGCCTATATGGTAAATCCTGCACTGGTCCCCGGCACGCTAGCAGCACCACCTCGCAGCTGAGCGAGGAACTCAGTGTGCGACCGCTATGCATTTACGCCTTTGAAACGGTGGGCAACCAATATGGAAAATCAGTGCTGGTGTGCCGCTCTGCATTTTCAACATTCGCGTTTTGAGTTCTTCCCACACCCGCAAGGTGCCGCTGCTACAGCGTTGGTGACCAACAAAACGAAGCATGCTGATTCACCTCTTGTACTGTGCAGGCCAGTCTCTTAATATTTGGCTCTTCACATCGGAGGGAAGAATTACACTTGCGATCTGGCTTCACACGACTCGACAGTATAGGCCAGGGGTTCCCAAAGTGTGCGCCGCGGCGCCCTGGTGCGCCATAGAAAGTAAAGAGGGGCGCCGTGAGTCGATACTCTATTCTTATAAATATAATAAAACTCAATTTCATATTGTGGATGTTTTAATTTTTGTGCCTATCTACCTAACTAC
>JAQGCC010003056.1:0-16398 GCA_034698905.1 Xestoiulus laeticollis
GCCACCTAGTGCGAGCAAGTGTCCCTAACTCGATTTTTAGCGAGAGTCGAAAGACCAGTCTACATCTATAGATCATGTAAAAACTGAATCTGTGAAAAATCTTTCCCAGACAAAACCGTCACTAGATGGCGCCACAAGTCCGTCGGTCGTCTTCTGAGCACGTGGATTAGTCTACCCGTGGATCGGTGGAATGTGGTAAGTGCTGGTAACCCTACTGTGATGCTCATTGCTCAAGCCACGAGGTAGTGGAGTCTGTATTTATAATATTATCTGTACTTTAGAATTATAAAACAAGCATAAACAAGAAACTGGATGAAAATGGAACTATTCGGTGCTAGCAGGTAATTAACTGACATTTATTAGTTGCTACTCTTTATTGACGTGCATTGAAGTGTCGATGGAACGATCGAAATACAAATAACGAACGATACTTGTTTAGATGTAGGCTATGTACAAGAATTTATTATAGGTAGCACATAAAATTGTGTTATAGTGTATACGTTAATGCTATAGGCTCCGATTTCTTGATCAAAGCTGGGGTAGTGTTAAACTATCAAAACAAAACATGGCGTTAGTGAACCAGAGGACAGTCCAATTCACCAAACGACATTAGTTCAAGATAGAACAGCCTAAGGGGTTCATCCCAGAAATTCGATTGTTAGACCTAGACAACACCGCATTCCCACAAGCAAAAGACGGCGTTATCAAGGAGGTGGGGGATCAACCAAATGTTGCCTCGGAGGTATTAATAACCTCACATTTACACGCTAACGAGGTCAGTCAGGACTTCCGAACCCAAGCGGCAGCTGTGGGTCAGAGGGTCACCGAGTCTGGAATAGTGGCTCTGGAAAAACATCACACATTGGGGTCCATCCGGAACCAGCACTCCATCTAACTTCAAGGCTCGACCCTCCAGATCCTAACACCCACAGAAAATGGAACCGAGAGGATCGGAAAATCTAAACGACTCTGAATCAGATACTCTGCGGAGATATCCGCCCGGATCTAGCAACAAGCTGCCACTCAGCAGCTCGTCAATGGGGAACACTTGGGGATTTCCACAGTGACCGGAGCTCTACCCGGAGAAACGCCTAAATCAACTAATAATTGAAATTGTTTCTATGAAGGTTTGAATGTTGTTGCATGCCCTCGAATCATCATGATGTCTAAAATAAAATTTTGTTTAATTTTTTAAAATAATATAGGCTTTTGGAAGATGAGGTACCTCAGCAGAGTGCAGAGATTTTGGAGAAATTACGCATTCAAGCAGAAAAGAGGAAACAAGAACGAGAGTTAAAAAGAAAAAGGGAATCGAGCGAGAAAGTTCTACCGGCATATCTGAATCAAGCAGACGTAGCCTCAGAACCACCTTCTGTGAAGAAGAAGAAGGACAAAAAGAAAAAACGGAAGCGTTCTGAAACAGACCTGGATACAATTGAAACTTCTTCAATTAAAATATCAGAAAACGAAGCACCAAAAAAGAAAAAGCGAAAGAAGGAGAAACCTCTTCTAAAAGTTGATGGTAAATAGTTTATAATAATTTAAACACTGGTATGCACATTTGCAGTTTAAATTAAGCTTTTAAAATAATTTTACAGATTTAAATACAAATTTATTATTGAAATTTCATAAATTTTCTTTGGCTGGTCACTTGGGGTGGAACTGCCATTATGACAGTTATGATCGCGCTGATGTGGGTACGTGTATCTATATTGTGCACATCGTAATGAGTTGTATAATTTCAGCTTCCGAAGCAGAAACCAAAGAATGGGATGAATCCGGTTTCACTGTAATCAGGGAAGTAAAGAAAACATCACAGAAGGTCAGTGTTGATCTAAAACTATGTTGTCCAAGATTGCTAGATATTTTGTCTAATCAGAATTTTCTCTCCAAAACATAGATAAAAGACCTTGTTCCCTACTGGATGACAGATGCTAGCGTCATTTCTATAGATTTGCACAAGGAGTTAACTGGCGTGTCCGAAATTACAGGATTGGATCCATCCATTGTTGCCCTGCTTAAAGAAAATGGGATTCATAATTTTTTCCCGGTGCAGTCTGAAACAATTCCATGGCTGCTTGAAAGTATCCAGGAAACGGGTTATCGGCCGAGTGACTTATGCATCTCTTCCCCAACCGGTAGTGGGAAAACTCTAGCTTTTGCTCTTCCTATAATACAGGTAGGTAGATTTTCCCATTTTACATTTTTAAAATATATTTTACACTTAATATCACGTATTTGTCAAATTTGCATGTCTCATTTGCTGTTTTGTTTTATAGGCATTACGTCAGCGTGTTGTGTGCTCCATAAGGGCTTTAATTGTTTTGCCAGTTGTTAATCTTGCTATGCAAGTGCATAGTGTATTTCACACATATTGCAAAGGAAGTGGATTGCAGGTCGGTGCATACAGATGCTAAACATCTTTGAAGAATTTTGAGCTCAATGCAGCATTTTTAATTAATTTTTAATTTTTGTAGGTTGGGCTTTCTGTTGGTCAAGCCAGATTCGAAACTGAACAGGCCGAATTAGTTAGAAAAGGGTATGCAAAAATAATAATTCATCATGAATTCAAATTTCTTTTAAGCAGATCTAGAAGAATTGTTCTGTTGATAGAATTATAGTAATGTTGTTGACTTACATATTCAATTGTATGCGGATTTTCTGGATTTAGATATAGGGGATATCATAGTCTGGTTGATATATTGATTTGTACTCCTGGTCGGCTAGTCGATCACATCACAAAAACACCCGGCTTTACGCTCAAGAATCTTCGGTTTATCGTAAGTTCATTTCTGAATTTTTTGTGCTAGATTTCAATGAATTAATTATGCTAATACATGCATTACATATCAGGTAATTGATGAAGCTGATCGCATTATGCAACAAATTAAACAAGGATGGCTTAATCATGTTGAACAAAGTGTCAATGAAGGAAAGCAATCTATTGGTTCGATACCACTCATTCCATCCAAGTAAGACAAGTTAATTTTTAATCCACATTCCACTCTGCAATTAGTTTTCAATATTCATTCTAACCGCTATTTTTATTATTATTTTTTTAAGACTAAGTGACTTGCGACATGTGGTAAGTTTCTCTTTGACTGGTTATGGGTTGCATACTGTACGGTTTTAATTCAATTTTACAATTTTTTGTTACATTTGTTTAGCCTCAAAAATTACTATTTTCTGCCACATTAACACATGATCCGGAGAAAATTAAAAAGCTGAAACTCTTCCAACCAAAGCTGTTTACCCCTGGTCAGAGCAATAACAAGACAGATGGGGATCAAACTATCGGACACTACGTCACTCCGAAGGAGCTCAATGAACTCTACGTCAGTTGTGAGCTTGAATTAAAGCCGCTAATGCTCTTGCATTTTATTCACCATTTAAAGTATCGGTACATGCTTTGTTTCACAAATTCCCTGGAAAGTAGTCACAGGTAGGTGCAAATAACGAAATTTGACATTGAAAGGAAAGAAAACTAGGTCCTGACTGTTCATCATCGTTAATATTTGTGTAGACTATTCCTTCTGCTTTCATCATATGGAGGAGTGAGAGTGCAGGAATGTTCTGCCCAACTCAATGTTCGGCATCGTAAGAAAATATTGGAGCAATTTGCCCAGGGATTAATCGACGTGTAAGTTTTTAATGTTTGAATTATCTTAATAGCTGATATTTTTTCTGGAAAGCGTTAGTTTTTATAACAAAATCTGTATAACTAATTCAATTTATCTTTGCTTCTAGACTGGTTTGCTCGGATTATTTGGCTCGTGGCATGGATATCGAAAACGTTCGATATGTTATTTCATATGACATGCCACATTTTATTAAAGGATATATTCACCGTGTTGGCCGCACTGCAAGAGCAGGAAGGAAGGGAACGGCGATCTCTCTTCTTCAGCCTCATGAGGCAAGTTTTATTTGTATAATTTATAAAAAAATTGTACAGTTTTTGAGAAAACTTTTATAAATTTGAAACCATATTCTCAAAATATGAAATATACTTGAATGAAAAATATTGTTAAAATTTCACTGTCATTTTTATAGGTGACGAAGTTTCAATCTATGATGGAATTAGGTGGAAAAACTAATGTAAAATCATTGGAAGTGAATCAGTCTAAACTGGTACCTATGGAAAGCAAATACAAAATTGTTTTGGAACAAGTGGCCCAAAAAGTAGCAGTAAGTACATGTTTATTTTGGGTTTCCTTTAAATCTCAATAATTGCCAAATGTATTTTGAAAGGCTCAATAATTGTTTGCAATAATGCATGGCAAAGTCATTGAATTTTTTTTGTTAAACATAAGTTCATATAATTTTTTTAGGCTGATGCACAGAAGAGCAAATGAGGCATTTAATGGTCTTCCAAATTGAAATACCACCAAGTTGGAGAGGACATACTGTATGTTTATAGCATATAATTTCATTGTTATTTGACAACCTTATATTTATGTGATGATTTTATAAAATGTTTTTCAACATTTTTACAATAAAATTGTTCGAACTTACATGTAGTAGCATAATTTTAAATGGTCAGGTCTGCATGCAACATTCGTACAGTGTTTAAAGAAAATATAATCAATAGCGCTTTTTTAATGACTCGGAAAATAATTGCATTAGTTAAAAACGGAAATATACATTTTTTACAAATTTATGCTTTATTAAAACATCCTACGGAATTTTAAATCACACCAAAAAAAAAAACAGGGTTATTAACAATATTTTTGGATGAAATATGAAACTAGCGATTCCTAACTTAATCTAAACTGAAGTAACCTAATTCCAATTAGCCAGCTATTTTCAAATAATTCAGTGTGTAGAAATGCCGGGGCACCAAAAAATTCTACCTATACACTGTATATGGATCGATATACTTAATTAAATTAAAAACCGAACAAGTTTTTTTTGGTTTTGCAGTCTTTTCCAAGCAAATATAAGGATATTTCATCTAAAAATACAATGTAGACGCATTATCAGAAAGAAAATGGAAGGCATGTGATAATGCATCTACATTGTATTTTTAGAGGAAATTTCTTTGTATTTGCTTGGAAAAAACTGCAAAACCACAAAAAAAACTTGTTCTGTTTTTAATTTAATTGTGTATTCAAAGGTAGAATTTTTGAATTTTTTGATGCCCGAACATTTCTGCACACTGAATTATTTGAAAATAACTAGTCAATTGGAATTAGGTTACTATAGTTTAGGTAAATTTAGGAATCACTACATGTAGCTTCATGTTGCATGTACATGTAGTTGACTTTTCATCCAAAACGATTTTTGACTAACACTGTATTGTGCATTCAGCTATTTGCTAAAAGGCGCTTCTGCTTCATGCTTTAATAATTTCTGGAATTTTTATGAAATGACGTGTTGATACGGTTCTGATCATTAAAAAAGTAACGTTTTTATGGTAACAAACACAACCTGTTACAAAGCGGTGCCAGCTGGTTGTTATAATTGTGACACACTCGGGTAATATACGTTTGACTATCGGCTTTACCATATGGAGGACACGTAAGTTGATGTATTGCATCATGCATTTCTGGGTGGACCATGGCTCCAATGGAAGTCTTTTCCCTATGGCTAATGTACAGAAATAAGTGCTGAACAATGCCAGAACCATTGATTTATGCTCTCATATCTACTTTCGATGTTGTTTTATCGGATGTGTGCTCCTGAGAGAGCGAATGTGTTAAAGCCCGCCGTTTCAAGGGGCAGCAACCATCTGCTGCTGTTTCTGGGGGTCTTTTTCGCTGGAATCGCCGCCTCTGTCTTCATTCAAGTTTTACCTGAGCTATTTCGCATCTTTCCTATCTCCAACAATGTCCACGAGCCACAGAGAAACAATGTCCAGCTTGAACTTGCAAAATATCCACCTTTGCCAGCTGGAGCAAGAACCCTGCCTTGGGCTGAAGATTTGGATGTCCACGATGACTTCGTTCAAACGATCATCCAGAAGGAGACAACGGCACTTCATGTTCGGCACTCGGAAGCGGTCAAGGATACGGAAAATGCTAGTAAGTATTGTGGGCTTTAAAGATACTGTATGTACTGTAAAAAGTACACTGCTCATAAAAGTTAAGAGGATATATATAATTCAAAGTTTTGTGAAAGCAGATGTGTGGCAGGAAAGTATTGAAAAATTCATTGTTTCTTTGGTTTAATTGTTTTCAGGGCCGGATTTGGCCCTGTGGAGGCCCCTAGGCAGTCGAAATCTCGGCTCTTTCCTACCCAACAATTTTATTAAACATCCAGAGATATCATTGTTTTTAAAGAAATTCATAGATTAACACAACTGAAGGGACAAATCATCACTTGATGTCTGGCTCCAGCAATGTCTTGTATCGGGCCCTTATCTGAGGGGCCCCTAAAAAGCAGTGTAACTATATGGCTGGACTGAATAGGCGATTATAACTATTCGATCAAATACAAAATATAGAAATATGAATAGTGTACATGTACAAAATATATGTAGGCTAGATATGTCTGCCAACATCCTTCACAATTTCAAACATAGCGCACATTTGTGCCTATTTAAACTTACAGTATATAATGTTGGGTGGGGGAGAACTATTACACGAAATGTGATAACACGATTTCGTTAATAGTTTTTTATATTTAAGCTTGCACCTATTGTAGAGCAGGATGTCATCTGGATAAAATATTGTTCTGGATGTACAGTATCTAAAGTAGATGTAAAAACATGTCCGCACTACATTAAATTTATTAGTGTGCAAACAAACTACGTTGTGTGTTACAGTCCATCAACATTTTTACTATTGTTCACCCACCTTTGGGAATATGTTTACAAAAAATCTAGTTATATTTGAAAAGGAGTAAGGAATGAGGGATTCTTTTTAATATGAGGGATATTTTATACAGAACATGATTCGCATAGGCCTACTGTAGTAGTAACTGGCCTACAATATTTGTTTTTAATCATCTACCAAGTTGGGTGGGTGTAGCTTTTCCTTATTTCATCAATTATTCCAAGGCAATTACCAAATTTCGTTAATGTATGCAAATGTTTTATTTCTTAAAATAAAATGTATTGAGTATTTCTTGTACTTTTTGTAGGCTTAGAGGCTGAAGCTATAGCCTCACTTAGATTGGCCTTAGAAATGCGGCATAGTGGGAAGGAGGAAAAGGCATTGAAACTCTTTCAACATGCTATTGCACTGAATCCAACACATCCAGATATCCTGAACCACTACGGCGAATTTCTAGAAGAGCACGGCAAAGATGTTCTGCAGGCAGAACAGTTGTACTCCAGGGCACTCACTCTCAGTCCTGATCACCTCAAAGCCTTGGTCAATAGACAACGGACGCTACCCATGGTCGAAGAATTGGACGAGTATCACTTGAACCAAATAGACATCAAGAGAGACCACCTGATCAACATTCCTGATGGTGATTCGTCCCTCAAGAAAATCAAGAAGGAGGCCTACTTTTTGCACATTTACCACACCGTGGGTCTGGAAGGCAACACAATGACCCTGATGGAAACGCGGCAAATCGTAGAAACACGATTAGCAGTTGGTGGAAAAAGTTTGGTGGAGAATAACGAGGTGCTAGGTCTAGATGCAGCATTGGTTTATGTCAACAGCACTTTGGTACACAAATTAGGTGCTTTGACGCTGGGGGATATCTTGGAAATTCATAGGCGGGTGATGGGTTTCGTCGATCCGATCGAAGCAGGTCATTTTCGGGTAACGCAAGTGTTCGTGGGAAACCACATTCCGCCACATCCCTCGGAAGTACTAGTCCTAATGAGCGATTTTATCCAGTGGCTTAACTCCGAAGACGCTCTTCGCCTGCACCCCGTTCGGTATGCTGCCTTGGCCCACTACAAGCTAGTTTACATTCATCCTTTCACTGATGGTAATGGTCGCACGTCCAGGCTGCTCATGAATCTTATTTTGATGAGGGCCGGTTTCCCACCTGTTATCATTCGGAAGCAGGATCGATTAACTTATTACAAATACCTGGAAATGGCCAACGAAGGGGACGTCCGGCCTTTCATCCGTTTTGTGGCAGAGTGCACCGAACGGACTTTAGATGTTTATCTATATGCTACCAAAGATAGTGTAATACCAGCCCTTGAAAATGGAAGGCTATATGCCAAAGCAACTATTATTGTTTAATGCTTGATTAAGATGGTCTACTGGCTAGCATAACCAATGGACAAATCTGCTGGAAAAAAGCATGTACTAATAAAGATAATTTTGCAAAAAAAAAAACGTGCTACACAATTGGAGGTCACCTTTTTTAAATAAGCTTCTTAAATCGATAATTATCAGCGATAATTTAAAAAAAATAAATATTTAAACTGAATTTAATCTCTCACGTGCATTTTAAAAATAGATTTTTAGTGATAAAAATCGGTTTAAATTATCGCTGATAATAACGAATTAATAAGTTTATTTCAAAGGAAAGGAGTCATCCAATTATGTAGTCAATTTTTTTTGTTAAATTATCTTTGTTACAATGCAGTACGTGCAAATCTACGGCAGATTTGTCCATTTGTTATGATAGCCGGAAAAAAAACAAAAAAAACCCAGTAGACCCTCGTAAGTTTTGTTTCAGATGCATTAATCATGACTATGGAAATATTCTTCCTCAATATATAAATCACTTAACTCTTACATTCCCAGTTTTATTTTTATGATTTTTTCGTGGTGTTCCGCAGCAACGTGAAATACATGTATTACAAAGTATGCCAACTGAGTTGAATTGAATTGTGTGTGCCAGTAGGCTGTTACAGACAGTACGGAATTTTCAAAAATAACTTTGTATTTGTTTGGATTAATTGAAACTATCATTATAGACAACGACCTGATTTGAATGCTAAAAGCAATTATATTGCTATATAATACAATTACGAATAGCATAGGCCTATTTTCTACTTTCAATTTATCTAAATTCTTGGAGTAGGAAAAATGTAAGAGTTGAGTGATAAAATATTGAAATTGTTACTTTTGTAAAGCATGGTGTTGTAAGTTTATAAGAGAGTTAATATATTCATATATTTATTCAAGTATTTATAGCCCAGTTATAATAAAGGTATTCTTTGCAAACATTTCTTTTCACTTGTTTGATGTTGTTTTTAATGGTGTCTACAAACTTTTCTCTGAAGCATTCACAGTCGTACACATCTGTTAGTATACACACAAACAGGGAATCGAATTTATTTTAAGTTCTAGAATTTATAAAATTTGCACATTAATATCTCATGCAAAAATTCTTTTTTAATTAAAAGCCTTGCTTGAGGCTAGCCAAATGCGCGTTTCCAGCCTAGTGTGGCCTAGGGCTAAAGGTCTCCTTCACTAAGGGTAAAAACAGCATATAGCATGGAAAATGACATGGCCTTGAAATGCAGCGTTTCGATTGGGCGATCGGAAATTCCCGTCATCGGGGAAACCAATCGAAACGCTGCATTTCAAGGCCATGCTATTCCATGCTCGACGCTGTTTCCACCCTTTCATGTACATGTACATTACCTGGAAATTTTTGTTTACAAACGAGGATTTCCACTCCCTCTAGACTTGTAAAAGACACATGTAAGCCAAGTGTCACCACACTATAAAATTACACAATTTAATCAAATTACAGTACGTTAATTATGATAAATCCAAAAATAATGTATTGACAATAACATTTGCATTGTTCTGTGTTGGATAAACGGTACCTGAGACCAGTGTGTTATATTACTTAACCATTAATTCCTGTCACGTTAGACTAAAAAATACTGAATTTTTTAACTCAACAAATTATTTGTTATTGATCAGAATCATCAGACTATATAAAATTAAAATATCTTAATGAAACTATTTGTTATAAATACAGTATAATATACCAATATCATTATTTTCTATTTGTTCTCCGAGGTTTTATATGTGAGAAAAATTTAAGGTATATACAACCGAAATTGGCGGGGAAAATAAGCATGATTAATCAATGATTATGCAAATTTAAAAATGATACCGGTATATACATGTACATGTAGGGCCTACTGTATGTGTACACCAGTTAGTTGGTGCTTGGAATCACATCTACAATTGTACTCAATTTGTTTGCACCTCAATGGGGGAACTCAGATAGCTGAGCACTCCTGGACACTTGAGCAAATTGAAAATTCAGCACTTGTGCCATGCATGCGCAAAACCACTCGTTCGAAAAAATTTTGCACACAACTAAATGGACCTGAGATCTGCTCAGTTAAGCACGAAAATTTTTCAAACGAGTGGTATTGCGCATGCATGGCACAAGTGCTCAATTTTCAATGTGCTCAAGTGTTCACGAATGCTCAGCTATCTGAGTTCCCCTATTATGTAGCTACCCCACAATTAACTTTGCATAGGCCTACATGTATATTTAATTTTTTATCAATTAAAGGGAAAGTTATTTCGATTCATGGTGACCTCGATTTCGAACGTGTTTTTAATGAGGGATTGCGATTGACAATTAAGTACAGTAAATTAACGAAACGTTAGCTGAGAAACAGATGTAAATCCTTCAAAGGTAAGACAAATTTTGTTTACTATATGCTTGCAAAAATAGGCATGTTATAATAGGCGTATACTTGCATAAAAAATAACGAAAAGTATATGTACATGTAAAAGTTAGAGCAAATCCATTTCGTTTCAATCATAATTTTTTATTGCTTTAGATAAAATGCAGATATTTTTTCCCGCAAAATTAAGATTGGATTTCTCGCGATCCAATCGATGCAAGTAAACATTTGCAATAAAATTTCTTTACATTCCTTAGACATTTTGATGTACATTGTACGTTGCATGGGTAACCTATTCATTGCTTCAGCTTAAGTTCTATACATGTAAATATTAACCCTTTTCAAAGATTAATGCCGTTTAGTCGTATAAATCAACAATCTTTTTGAAGAATAAATATAGGATCACGCAATACTTTATATGCCAATGGGTGTCAAGCTGGTCAATACTAACCCCCCTACCCATTCCGTTTGTCAAAACTAAGAAACTGCTAAGAATTACTAGAACTATTTAGAGAAGGTCAAACAATCAGAAAATCTACGTGTATGTGTATACATAGACTATAGCCTATATTCATGCAAAAAGAAAATGTTTACACCCGATAGGCTTCCTAACATTATCTAGCGCAGTATGGCATTAATGCATAACGTAGTATGAATAGCATGCATAGCATACATGTATACATGTATTTGTAACTGCATGTACTTTATGTAAGCTCGTCAAATTTACAATTGAAAATTTCATGATTTATGGCAACGTGTGCGTTAAGCATAACATATAAAACTTTGTGTTTATGAATCTATTTTAGATAACTTTTCCCTTTACATTTCAGTATCTTTGTATGTTTTTCCTCCCGTGGGAAACAAGCAGTTGCATTTATAGTTGACTTCATTTATAGATTTGGCAGCTGGGATGCATTTTCCGGAATTTTTGCATGGGTTATGGATACATGAGTCTTTAGACTTCAAAAGTTGATTTGGTTTCTATCCGAATATGCAATTGTATATACAAAAAAATTTGCAATATATTATAGATAATGTATCTCATGGGCTGATCCAGGAATTTTTCTAAGAGGAGGTGATTTCTGCAGTCATAACTTTTTAGTATTTTCTCAAGATACAGTATCTCATTTTTGCATTGAATAACATCAATTCTAGCGTGAAAACAATTTATTCATTTTTTTCATTTGAAGAACATTTCATGGGGCTTCTTGTGTTATATGTAAGCAAGTGTTAAGTTTGCATACACGCTAATTACATAAAAACTTAATTTTAATAAAATATATTCACATAAGCCACACAAATAGGAAAATGTTAAAGTGTTATATACATGTGTACATGTATAGGAAAAAAACCTTACCTTGTATGCTCGTCTATTGCTCTATTTTTAGGAATATTTTATATTCGACACATCCACTTACCATTTGCATTATTTTAAAAGTGCGCGAAAGAAGATTTTATTACAAATTTCCATGCAATTTGCAATAGAAATGCCTTCTAGTACGAACTGTACGATTGTGCAATTGCACGAATCTAAACATTTCGAAAAATGTGTGCGAACTACTAAAATATACAGAACAAGTAGAATATGGTTGGAGTGAATTTCGCCATGTTCAACGAATTTTTGCATCACGGACATTTTACGAGCAGTTTTATAACATTGTCGTCCTCTGGCGAAAACATTTTTGCAACCGCTACTGGTGAAAAACAATTGTAGCTACATACATGTACATGTATATACTAGAATTTTATTCATGCTACTGTTTCTCATATAGCCCGCTTTCAAAAACTATAAATTATTGCATATTTACATTTGCAAGCTTGTCAATTCGCGATGACAAGCAATTGTGTAATTTTATTGAGTTTTTGCTGATGAACACCAAATACAACATATAATGGCACTATATTTAATTTTAAAAAAAAATGTATACAGAACAGCTGAGAACAGCATTGTGTTGTGCAGGAGCATGTTTTAGCTATATTATTAAAATGTAGAAACCCTGTAGTGCAGCTTTCGGAAGCTGCACTTTAACGCGAATCTCATTTAGGTGAAATTAAGTTTAATTTTTCTATTGATATTTCAGTTAAATATTGTTTGGGATTAAAGTTTATACCTTGGCTATTATACATTTTGTTATAGTATGACTAAATTAATGAAAATCCTGCTAAAAATGCATTTTATTGAAGAGATTCATGCACACAGTACTTTGAAGTGAAAAAACAACAATGAAAATACCACGTACTTATTCAAAATATATCTGGCAAATCTGAAAAAGTTCAAAAAAATGTGTTGCAATATGAGGGATAGACACGATTTTATAGCTAGGAACTACATAGAAATAAACCTTTAAATAATAATATCTAGCGATCTAATTATGATACCAAGATGAAACTTTGGGAGGTTTAAGATAATCGAGCGAAGATAATGGTACAAAATAATTTTAAATTTTTTTTTTAAATTTTAAAGTATTAACTTTTTTAAAAATTAATGAAGAAACCATCTTCGTTGCTTCATATACTGCGACATCCTCTCCCCTACAAGTTTTCAATTTTTATTTGCCACTACATGGCGCTACATACTCGCGCATGCGCTGTTTTGTAACGCGAACCTTGTCCGTTTAAAATAAGATACTTGGTATCCTACATTCACATGGCATTGTAAAGGTATTCCTACAATTTGCTTGTTCATTAAAGGTTAAAAAACGTGGAATGTCTATATATGCGAAAAGCAGACATGCAGTTTTGCTAAAAAAATATGCACAAGAAAAGCTTATATAGATTCTGGCAACTGGTGCACAAAAATGCTTCAATTACAATTTTCTACCACATATGTAATAATATTTCCAGCCATAGCTTTCAGAGGAACATCCGTCGATGTCCCAATAAAAATTAAACTCTGAAGTATTTGGCAGACAAACGCAACTACCACTAAGGGATCCTTCTGCCCATGGATGAAAATCGCCCAGTTGTGTTCCATCAACCCAACACATTGGAGCCGTGTCAGATTTTCTAGACAAACCAATGAAATAACAATGCTTCAAATCGGGTTTGTTAGCGTACATGTTCAACAAAATACCGCGAACAAAATCGTTAGTCTTTTCATCTTTTATCATGAGCAAAGTCATGTTTTTTTTTTCGCATTTTATTTTAGCATCTGCCCATGCAATCGCAACAGAGTTGTATATATAAATGATCAGATCGTCCTGTTGATAGCAAAGGTCTTTTCCACATTGTACTTCTGAAAATTGAAAAAGTAAGGTTCAAATGTTGTCTCAATAAAATCAAACTCGGAAGTATTTGACAAAGAAAAGCAACTACCAAATAAGGTTCAAATGCATGACAACTGGTAACGATACCTGCCTGAACAGAACTCCCCATACATTGGGTATGGGCAGACGCAATGGAAACCATTTTCAGATTCGTCTAAGAAACATGCACCATTGAACTTGCAAGGTTTGCTATCACAAGGCGTCATCTGAAAACGTGCAAATAATATGAACCTAAAAAATGAAGTACTACATGTTGAAATTAGTTTCTAAACCTCTAATTGGCATGTGTTAAGATGGTCTACAACTCCACCCTTTAATTTTTATATGAATCTCTATATGAATCATGCAATCAATATTACAATTTAAAATAATGTATAACACTGCTGACCATAAGATGACCATTAATGATGTTAATTATTATTTATTCTCAGGCCAGTTATGGAATGATTATGTTGTGGTAATTTTAGTTGGTCTTTTTTTGGTCATAAAAATGACGTCGTTTTTTGGTGATAAAAAGGACGTCATTTTTGGTGATAAAAATACCGTCATTATTTGGTCATTTTTGGTCATTTTTAATTGGTCATTATTTGGTCAAAAAAAGACGTCATTTTTTGGTGATAAAAAGGACGTCATTTTTTGGTGATAAAAAGGACGTCATTTTTTGGTCCAAAAAATTACGTCATTTTCGACGTTAGACGCGTTTTTGAAAAAAAATGACCAAAAAAATGACGTCAATTTCACGTCATTTTTGTTTCCCCTTGCTACTTGGGAAGTTAATCTTTTTTTATGAAAATGTTCAGATATTTTTTATTTGTTAATTTAAAAAATGTCTGAACATTTTCATAAAAAATGGATTCACTGAGTGTTCCTTATAGATAAATAATTAGAGAATTTTTTTAAATTTATTATTATAATTTTAGAATTTATTCTTACAAATTTAGTATATGTACACAAGACATTTGGTATGGTATTATTTTAATGTTCAAATGCACTCATTAAAACACAACATGTTATGGACTACATAAAAATAATGCATGTACTGGAATTAAGAATAACAAAAAATGTACGTACCGAATAGTAATGATCGTAATGTTCGTTTTTCACAACATTCTCGACTTTGACGGTGTTTCTAGTTTCGTTGAAAATCTCACAAGACCCACTTTTAGCAAAATTATAAGATTTGCAATTTTGATGTTTTGTACAGTAAATCGAACATTCTATCAAAGTAGTATCGTGAATGATTTCGGTTAAAGTGTAAACTAGCTTCTCACCAGCAGATTTTTCATAACTTTTTGAGATTATCACCATTTCTGACGTGGCAATAATTAAAAAGAAATTTAAAATCATTGCGATATTCTGGAATGAATTTGTATTCATCATTTTGCTGGTTTGCGTATGTGCCTCACGTAATCAGATTATGCGCTGAACTTGTAATTCTAAATGAGGCATTTTTTTCCATTCTTCCAAGTCATATATATACACTACAAGGGAATCATATTATTATTCACACGTGCAATTTAATTCATTTAGTTTAAATACAATTCTATGAATTAACTTCTATAAATGAAGTTACCATTGTTTAAAATTGCAATTTGTAAGTAGCATTAATGTTAATGGTATCATATTCTTTTCTTATCCAATTTTGTTTGCTACTCGAGCAATATTTCAAACAAATACAATAGCCCATGAATTGACATGTAAAGTCATTTATTTACTTTATGCGAAGGCGTAGCCGATACTAAATCTATACAGTGGATTCCCTCTATTCTGAACACTCATGGGACCGACCAAAAGTGTTCAGATTACGGGGGTGTTCATTATAGAAGGAAATCGGGAAATATGCATACATAGTGAGTTTATAGACTGTATAAAAGAATTCTTTAATGATTAAATAATTATACACTTATTACATGCAATTATTACATAATTCTTGAATACATGTATTCAAAATGTGTTTCAGTGTCTTAATTACTTTATTAGTATATATACATTATATATAGGCCTAGCCCTTACATGTAATTTTTGTTGAGTTCTGGTCAATGTTAACGGATGCTAACATTGCTATGTTATAAGATAAACATTATACATGTATTATTATGGAATGAAATGCTTTATACCATATTTATTTAAATAAAAAAAACTTTCAAAATTTGTCAACTATAAACCTAAAGGCGTTGATCAACTACATGTATTTTACAAATACAATAATTGAAGGCAAGAGGAACATTCTTTTAAACCTGCCTATAACAAATTTATATTGTATATCTTATAGTAAAACGCAGATTTATTGATGCTTAAATTCTATTTTATTTCCAAACTATCACACGATACATTTCATTTAAGCCATAGCCATAGTGTTGAACAATATATGCTAGAATAATTAAATAAACCCAAATCTGTGTTGAGTACAGTATTATCCTAATTAATCTGGTGTTATTAATTTCAAAATTTGAATTTTCGGAATCAAAACAATTCTGCAGATATTAAGTGAAATGCATGTGCTGTCAATGACGCAAAAAGAAAATTAGAAATTCTACCGTGTGAGACAGTGCCGGCCCTCCGACACACGGGAAACATCGAAAACGACACAAGTAGATTTAAACTTGAAGAAAGGTT
>JAQGCC010003057.1:0-16398 GCA_034698905.1 Xestoiulus laeticollis
ACGCTACCCGTGACGTCACAAGCAGAAACGAAAAGGCGAGTGGTAGCGTGCGGTACCTAAAGAAAAGACGCCTCTGTTAATCACTAACGGCATGTCTATACAACTTCAAGTCACCTTCTCATATGAAGCTACAGCAAAGGTCAACAATTTAACTACTAACACCAAAAACCAAACGTCCCTTTTCAGGACCAAATATCCTGAGAGAAGAATGCCAATAGCGGTTAGTACCAAGCAATTTCCTATGGCAAATCTACTCGGGTCAGGCTATACAAGCCAAACCAGGATTGCCAACTACATTCCTGCCAATGACCTCTGACCAGTAATGTCCCAGCCCACCACATTCCCTTTAGCAGATATCGTCTGCTACCCTTGACATGTTTTTTCATTCACTTAAATTGTTTGTATCCGAAAAAGGCCATCGTCCAAAATGTTGGGAAAATTGGAATTGGTGGTGACATCACTTTGCCTCTTTAATCAACATGGAAATAATGCAATCGATTTTGGGAAAAAAATCCATGGGACTTAGATCATTACATGTATGTTTCCCAAACTGCGCAATCATAAACAAGCATCTTTGAGAAACATTTTTTTGTTAAGTATTGGTTACTTATAAATTGTAAACGTTGCAAATTACTAAGACTGCAATACTGCAGCTACAATTTAGTGTTCCATTTATTATGATAAATGATAGAGTGTAATGCACATTTCAATGCTGTTGACAGACAGACTCCACCCTGAGTAATTTTCCAATGTTTTCTACGAAAATGGATAAAAAACTGATGTGATGGAAAGTATCCAAGCGCAAAACCCTATCAGGAATCTAAAACTAAAGATAATGGGGGAAAAAACCAATGTTTTTAGGAGATTTCAATAGGGGATATTCAAAAATGCACCTTAAGCTTGCATTTGGAGATCGAATTTTGCAAAATTGAAGCATTAGATTTGAATTTTTTTTTTAAAATGGTAGGAACATAAGCTTATGTACTGATGAGCAAAACTGTGCTTTCATCCATTCGAGAAAAATCACCCTGATGACCTGTCTTCCTTTGTACTTGCATGCATTAAAAAAATAAGACGAGGATAAAGTAGATAAAATCCAAAAAGAAAGCATACAAAAGGGCAGATGCGAGCAAAAGAAGAAAATGACTTCAACCATGAATTCATACTTTTTAACCAACCCAATCGATTTCATCAAATTTTGCACCACAAGAAAAATCAATATTCATCCTTTGGCGTAAAGTTCCGTTGGAAAGAAGTTCGCATTAGGATGCGGTTCAAATATAGGACATTAATACAATAAAACAGAATGCGTGTTATACGCCTCAAAGACCATGATGGCTTCTTGTAGAAAAATGCCTGACGAGATTGAAGGGATTCAACATAAACAGTTGACCTTCTTTGCCTTTTATCTTGAAGACGACTAAGCATTTACTTAAAAGGAATTCTTTCCCTTGATAATCAGACTGTTTCTAAAAAGAAGCCTTTCTGCACATGTACCTAACATTATGAATTGTACTATAGATTTTTAAAGACAATAGCACACAACGGATTCTTTGATTTTGCCAAAAACAGCTTGTGTGATACGGATAACTGTTAGTAAAGGTTCGTAAATCAAATTGAGGTCTGTAAGACAGTTGGAATGACCTCTGTAGAAAAAGTGACATGAATTGTGTTGTAGCATAAATATTCTATAATTTCAACATCCGGAAACCAAAAAATCTGCATGTCACATCATACTGCAGTGAATAGACCAAGGTGATTCCTCAGCATTCAAACACAAAAGTGTCTTAATTGCGTCGCTTTCATTAATGAGAACATATGTGGGCATTGTCTGATGTCACTGGTATTTGATATTGAAAAAGAATGTCCAGATTATAGCAGACAACATTACTTGGTCGGTCACTTGACCAGAGTGCATGCCAGAGTTTGGAAACATTTGTCCCATTTTTTTGGTGGTGTTGGTGTGGACACCATTTTTCAGAAACCGGTGTAACGGGAACTCCGCAAAACTGTTTCACGTGCTAACAGTTTTTTAAGCCACAGTTTCATGTTTGGTGAAACTGTTTCAACTTTGGTGTAGTTGCACCTTTAGGATCAAAGCAGGAAAAATGACGTTGAAAACTTCGGTCGGAATCACACTTCCCAAAAAATCCTATTATATTAAAGCGTTTATGTTCGTTTGTTCGCATGTTTGGATGTTGTTAAACATTCTCGCCAGATGGCTCCAATCTACACGCTATTTGAATTGTTAACATCCTAGTAACCCCTTGCCAAATGTTATTTGTTTGCTGACTGTAGGGTACTGAGTTGAATTGAGTTGAATAGAATTAAACGCCACCTGCTGGCAAATAAGGCAAACCGGCACGCTTATTTGAAATCTTCGTTTGAGTATGATCAAGGGATTAGGATATGGAGCAGGGGATTAGGATGGGGATTATGTGAGGATTATATGGATCAATGCTTTTTTTTCATGATTAGAGGTAAGAAATTATTTAAAATGCTCTTGAGATACCGACAAGGTTAGCTTAGTGGTTACACTTAGCTCCTTGAACTCTGGAGAACCAGGTTCAAACTTCGATCCTATTTGTGGTTTTTCGTGGTTTCATAAAACCTCCCTCGATCGCCTATATATGCGGATGCCGGGATAGTTCCCCAAAAAGCGGCTACGACCGTATACTCATCCTCTTAAAAATTTGACACTTTACGCCCTGCGACATGGCATATTATATGCTGACTGTGGGGTAATGCATTGAATTGAATTGACATTTTTTAACTGTTTCCATTGATATTCTGTTCCTGGTTTATATTGATAACCAGGTTCTTAAATAATAAATGGGCAATGGATGTGCCAAATAAATAAGAACACCCCTTTGGCATTAAAATGGCTAAACCCATTTGATTATCCTGGTGGGAAAGTAACTGAAGTAGGTCGCCATTTCAGTGAAAATGGGAATAGAGGGAAGGTATGATAGAGAGGGGTAAGAAAAAGAGTATTGGAGATGAAGAAGTAGGGTCAGGTTTGAGTCTTAGAGAAACTATCCTAGCATTTTACTGGAAAAACTGCAGGGCAACCACAAAAACAACAGTATAGGAATTGCATGACCCATTCAATGCCTATTTTAAAAGATTTCATCTGAAGAGATGTAATGGGTTGTGTCCATGTGCAGCAGGCGAGGACACTCCGCAGCATATATAATTTTTTAATGCATGCTGGTTACCAGAATTGGGGAGAAATATAGGTTTCTTAATTATTTGGCTACCTAGCATGCATATATCGTGATGGAGCCTCAGTCTTTATGCAGAGACTTTTTGGCGGTGTTTCTTGCCTTCGCTAGCAGAGTCATATTCGAATATGACTCGTGACACCACAACTTTCGCCTAAGCTTTAACCACTTATAGCGAATATACATTATGTAGGAGCAGAGTAGACCTTCGTGGGTCAGCGGATCAATTCAATTCAATTTAGTAAGGTTAGCAACCCATGAATTGAACCCGGATCTCCCGATTGCAAGTCAGACAGCATATGCCCATAGCACAACTCTATAAAGCTCAGTAGAATTTTGTTTTAAGATGTTTTGATTTGCATTGCAGTCGAATTTTTTGCAAAATCTATCTATAGTTGTAGGTAATTTTAAGAACATTTATGCATTGTCCTTATTCATGATCATAAATATTGATCGTATATTATAAATTGAATAAAAGCTTGCGCATTCAAGTAAATACATTTCAGATTTAACTCAAAATACTCAACCGAACAGCTACATTTTATATTCTGAAGGTTTAGCTGTGTTATGAAATATTAATAAAACATTATTGACAACGCATAGAAACTGAACATTATCCATTTCTGTGTTTTCATTTCAAAAACAATCCATCTGGAAAAATGAAACGAACATTCTTTCATTTTTCACCCAAAGTTTCATTAAGGATTTAGAAGAATGTTTGATGCTCATAGTTATATATTGACATTTTCTCAGTTTTTATTAAAGTTCGTATATGTGCATACAGAATATCTACAGTATATGTATAGATGTGTGCACATAGATAAAATGTAAACGAGTATGTTTTTATGAGGAAGCGTTATAAAAAAGCTCTTGCAGGTATTAAATTATATATAAAATGAGCATGTAGAGAATTGCAGTTTGGCAAAATTCTTTGTTCCATTAAATATACGTTTTATACTTGTACTCAAAAAATTGCATTATGGAATTGATGCGGAGACTATTTTGCATAACCACCGCTAGGGAGAACAAGTTAAAAAAATGCATATGATGTCCATTTCATTATTGGCCTACTGTGGTGTAGAATCCCTAGGATGGAATTTTAGCTCATCCGGATTATTCTTCACCAACCACGACCAGTGATCAGAGTCTACTGTATAACATCCAGTATACTTGACAGTATGCACTTTGAAACTACTTTGGTCAGATTCTCAGAATATTACCATTTCTAACACATTTTCAACCGTCAAAGCTCATTCGGCATATACTTCAATGTTCGCGAAAGTCGTAGATGGTCTCTCCAGGTTTCATTCCTACTAAAAGTAGACCATTTCCTGCGCCTGTCTACAAATATTCCGGCGAAACGAGCCTCAGTGGGCATCTAAACAAGCGAAGTGATCTTCGTCCATAAAGTGCTTTTGATATATCGGTCAGTTTACGGCAGAGAACCCGCTGGGTTTAGCATCGCTATGCCATTTAAGCAGCCAGATATGCACGTTTCTTGTGTGATTACGTGTGACTACCGTTTTCTTTAAACGGTAGAATTTAATGGTGTCTAGAGAACAAGTTCAAGAACCAATTCGGATGTGAATTAAACGTTGATGGCATCAGAATACCCTTGTCACAACTCGGAGCTGCATGTTAACTGTTAATGGTTTCAAAGTTGCTGCGCGAGATCCATGACTTAAAGTTTGTATTAATTTTGTACTGTCAAGGGCAGTAAGCGGTAGCCACTAGGGGATGTAGCTGGTATTCTTTTAATCGGACTATATATCCGGACCCGAATGAGTACCAGGGGGTGTTATGCTGGGCTAAGGCTCGGTGCACACTAGCGGTGCGGGTACGTATTGAGATATAACGAGCCGATATTTCGAATTGGCGTAATGCAGTCATGTGCACGGTACGATGCGGTAAAGCAACGGCAGCAGCCTATTGGAATATTAGCGTCTCGTGGAATCGCAAGACGGCATATACACAGCTTGTGTGCACTGGGCATTGGCTCGGGTGCACACGAACGGTGCGGGTGCGTCTTGAGATTTAACGAGCTGCTATTTCAATTGGCGTGCTGCAGACATGTGCGCGCTACGATGGGGTAATGCATTGGCAGCAGCGCATTGGAATATTAGCATCTCGTGGAATCGCAAGATGGCATATGCACCGCTCGTGTGCACTGGGTCTTAGACGGGAGCGGTATGGGACCAGAGGTTCTGTATTCGAGGGCTTAGCTACATGTCTGCTGTTCTGAACATCCACCCTGTGTGATCATTCGGAAACTATCCGCAGCAGTTGTGCAGATGATCAGTGCAGCATAATGTGCCAACGGTAATAAACATCATGTTTGTTAAAACATTAAACCGGATTTGAGTTAAATTTTAGTCGTGATGGCGATACCGGCCTGCCCCATGGTAAACAAAACTGCCAAAATTACACAATTGCCAACATACGCCCGCTCGCTTTAATTTCATATAAAATCTACAATTTCTCGCTGTCGTGCCCATTTAATCAATCCCGTGATGCGTATTGTTCGCCAAAAACGTGAATTAATTTTATGCATTCTGTACTTATACAGGTTCAAACAGCCTACCGATGTGCTACCCAAAGCCACATTTGGGACCATGCTACCAAATCAAAATTTCATAACACACCCAAGATATAGCAAAAATAGCCTTGTCTCAAAACATGTTGTTTCCTGAAATAAGATGCGCCCATGCGTGCATGTATAGAATGTTTATTGTTTTCATGCAAATCAACAACGCTTAGTTATAATTTAGCACTGACATATAAGGCACGCCTAAAACATATGCTTAGATTGGAAAATGGAAACAAAAGGGCAGAAATCTATGGCAACCAATCCTGCTTGAAGGCTGCCTCCAGAATCCGCAGATGCGGATTCACCATGCGGATTCACCATGCACCATGCAAGAACATCATACAGATGACAACACCTAAATCAAATACTCCAAAGAACACATAGTGCCGAATTATAATCATGTCATTTACATAATTTTTTCATATGACTGCTCTTGCAGTAGCTATTGTTTACGGGACTTTGAAAGCGAGGTCAAAATCCTTCCCTCATTTAACATACAAGTTAAAATGCTATTTAACTCGTTAAATACAGATGGCATATTTACTATAGTAAGTAATTAAATAGTGGTATAGTGCTTTTATGAATAATCAAAAAAATCTATAGGAGTTCGGGTTTTGAAAAACATGAGAAAGTCATCTGGATTGCCAATGGTACTTTTGTTATCATCGTTACATACATGTAAAACTACCTTGGAACCAAATTTCAAAGCAACGTTAAGTTTGCATGCAATGCAATGAAACTATAAATAAATTAAGATAGGAAAGAGGATTCAGTACGATTCCCTCGATCGGATTTTTTTTGCACCAAGAATACCCCTTGAGAGTAGGCAATCAATGCCAGCATTGGTGCAATGCAGGAAAAGCAATATATGCAATTTTTTACATGTACGTAATTTACACAACAATATGCATGTGATGGTGTCACCAGAGTTAAAATCCGTATGCACATTCACAAAAATTGTATGGATATTTATGGATATCCATTTTACTTAAACCCATCATTATGATATCCACATAAATTGAAGTCACTGTTATGGATATCCAAAAAAAAATTGTCCATTGTCATGTATATCCACAGAAATCGTATGGATACTTATGGATATCCATTTTACTTTGAAACATTATTATGATATACACATAAATTGAAGGCATTGTCATGGATATCCATAGTAATTTCGTCCATTGACAGGGATATTCATAAAACTATCCAAGTGTCATGGATATCTACAGTAATTTCATCCACATAATGCACTCAATGCTTGGATATCCATAATAATTTGATCCATCCAAATGGATATCTATTAAAATTTGATCCATCCAAATGGATATCCAATATAACTTCATCTATCATTATGGATATCTACATAATAAATGAAATCCACTTATGGATATCCAGAAATAAGAACTCCATTAGGGTTACATGTATATAGATACCCATTCTAATGGATGTCCTTAACCAAATCTCCATACTGTGGACATCCATTTATGAATTTTTCCTCTGGGGGTATTACGAGGATGTCCAACCCGTGGGCCACATTTGGCCCATTGAGGCTTTTGTAATTCCCATAAAATACAAAAACGCCATTGCGCATGCGTTGGCGATGGTACAACGCTAAGCTGCTCGATCTGTACCCGGTCAACCTAATATTCTGCTATCATTGTCATATTAATTACTTTTCTCACCAGTAAAACTATCTTGAACCCCCCACAGTGTTAAATGACAACCGCATAACTTTTCCTTACATGCACAGCTAGTAACATAATGCTCTTATCTTTATGCAAAATTCAGAGAAAAGCTAAACACAGGCTGTTGCTTCTTCTTAATCAAGACCAAACATGGGTCATAACTTCTGCCTTTCTGGGCACAGTCACGCCCGAGGGTAAATCAACACTTCCCCACCTAGGTCTGCAGAATATAAGATAACAGTATCGAAATTGTTTTCTTTGTCTGTAATGCCCCATAATATTGTTGTTTCAACTATAATATTTTGCAATTTAAGTATAATTTATATTCATGGTTTACATTTTAATCTAATTTGGAAAACTGATTTTATTTACGGGTAGCACACATTTTTGTTTTGGTTGAATAGTCAATGTTAAATTTTATTGTAATATATTTTTTTAGGATGAAAGGTACTTTTTGAAGGTTAGGTTAACTGTATTGCCTTACAGAGCTAGCAGTAGCTTGAACAGGGCTCGAACGCACTTGAAGTGGGCTCGAAAATAGATCGAACGAGCTTGAATAGGGCTCGACCAAGGATCAAACGAGCTTGAACACGGCTCGCATGCACTTGAACTGGGCTCGAACAGGGATCAAACGAGCTTGAACAGGGCTTGAATCCACTTGAACTGAGCTCGAACAGGGATCGAACGAGCTTGAACTGGGCTCGAAAAGGGATGAAACGATCTTGAACAGGGCTGGAATCCACTTAAACTGGGCTCGAACAAGGATCAAACAAGATTGAACAGGGCTCAAATGCACTTGAAATGGGCTCGAGCAGGGATCGAACGAGCTTGAACTGAGCTCGAACAAGGATAGACCGAGCTTGAACAGGGCTTGAATATACTTAAACTGGGTTCGAGCAGGGGTCAAACGAGCTTGAACTGAGCTCGAACAAGGATAGAACGAGCTTGAACAGGGCTCGAATGCACTTGAACTGGGCATGAGCTTGAACTGGGCTCGAGCAGGGATCGAACGAGCTTGAACTGGGCTTAAACTTAGCCTGAACGCGCTTGAACTTTGTTCAAACGAGCTTAAACAGGTTCGAATGCTCTTGAATTTGGCTTGAAAGTGTTTGAATATGCTTGAAAAGGCTCGAACACACCTGAACAGGGTTTGCGGTTGAAATGGACTTGAATGTGATTGAACAGGACTCCAATTTGCTTGAACAGGGCTCCTCTGCGCTTTAGCAAGGTTCGAATGCGCTTGAAAGCGTTTGAACAGGGCTCGAATGTGTTTCAATTGAGTTCGAATCTGTTCCTAATAAAACTAATCCAGTCAGATCAATGCCCTGCAATTACAGTTACTATAAGCAGCTTACTGATCGAACTGTAGTCCGACGCTGTAAACGTAAGTGTTCCCAGCATGTGACCACTACTGACATCTGTCTTGATTTATACATGTAGATAAAAGTGTAAGGAAGATTTGGACGTTTTGAATAGATTGGTGGTTACAACGCAAAAGCCCACAAAGGGCAGTGAGGCTTTATGCGCCATTTCCTGCTGTTGGGTTTGAAACATTAGAAAAATGGCGAAAAAAGGCATTCAAGACAGCCAACTAGGGAATCGCATCCAAAAAAGGATCTTCCAACATGATTCAATGGGATAACATAAATGCTACTAATCCTTCTTTGCTCATTTGGCCAATGAAGAAAAGAGCAACGATGGAGAGTAAAGAGAATGCTAAAGGAAATGGCAACTGGGGCATAAGGAAGGAAAAGGCCAATTCAAAAGGGAAAAAGCAAGATGCATGAACTGTACATATTGAAGCTGGTAATGAAAAATTTGGTAAGAATGAAGAAGAAGGGAATAAGCACAAAAGATAGAAAGTTAAATTAACAATTTTTCATATGTAAAACGAAATAAAAAGAAAAAGAAATGATTCCGAAATCGTATCAAAGCCCTTCGGAATCCATACCTTAGTGCTTATATTAAAAAAGTATATAGGCCTATGTATGTGTGTGAGTATGTATGGCAACAACTTTTGATTTAATCACCGGATTGCTCCACAATTTTCCACGAATACTTTTCCAAAGCTGAAGAAAAACATAGCGTGGTCTGCAATCCCTAAATATTACCCCTTAACTAAAAAATCTACCCCTTTCCCATGCTCGCATTAGAAATTATATTTTCTAAGCGGTGCATTATAGGAACATCCAATTAGTATGGTGGTGCTGCATTCGGAAAGTATAGCCGTAAAATCGTTTTACCATCTCTATGCTACACTACATTGATAAAGTATCTTTTAGCAACAATTGTCTTATATTGGCATCCAATTGTTTGCTAACTGTAGGGTACTGAGTTGAATTGAATTAAATAGATCTCCGCAAACCTAGCTAAATGCAATTTGCTTCGTTCTGCTTACATACTTTATTTAGTTACTAAAAGATGGATTGAAATTGAAAGAGCAGCATTTTCCGATGATGAATATCACATCTTAACTTCAAACTATGATAAATGCATGTACAAATAAACTTGTGCAAATGTAATTATACCCATGTGTATTTTTATTTGGTTTTTATGAGGTTTCTGTTCAGTTGAGACTATTTATCGAACAAGTGCTATAGATAAATGTATAGATATCCCGATGATAGAGTCTCCCTCATATATCCTAACACAAATGGATATTCAAGTATTAATAAAATTTATGACTTATAAACGCCTTTTGATCAATCACTATCAAACAGCAGGATTGTGTAAGACAAAGCCGCAAGTATTTTAATGTAGGATTATTTCAGATCATACAAATGCTCTTGTATATATATTATAAATTAAGTTCTACACATATATAACCAACTGCATTAAACAAACTTGAGTCTGGATGGACAGGGTACCTCATTTTGAACCTCCTTCGTGCAAAGAACTGAAGCTTGAAGTTCTTTCCCATGAAAAGGATTTCCCAGTAAGTGCGAGTCATAAGCATTGAATGATTTCTAGCCTCACATCCTTAATGGAGGGTAATTTCAAGTTTAAATTTACAGTCGCTTTTGTTTGATCAAAGCTAGGTTAATCTCTTTCTTCGATAAGGGTGTACATGTCAGTTGGCATTTAATTAATCCTCTACAAGGCTTAATTCTCCAGCTCTAGTTCAATGACGAATTAGGTGCAGTGTTGCAGTTTGCAAACAGTCAATGCAAGAACATTATGAGCTGCCCATAATTCAAAATAGAACATTACCACATCAGCTATTTTGTGAAAGGCAACTTGATATTCTGGTTGAGCTTATATCAAAATACTCAAAGACTAATATATTAGGGCCATTATAATTTGAACTATAAATTTAGTAAAGCTGATTTACACTTACTAGGAAATGAGGATGGGCTTTCCGTAGGGCGGTTTGTGACCATTGCAGGTACAGGGGCCACACTGCTACTGCTGATGCCCTGTAAAGAGAAAAATGTATGCAAATTGGTTATATAAATAATATATTGTCATCATATATTAAAGTCAACCACAAACTTAAATGCACCACACTTCGATCGGGTTGTAAACTCTTTCGCAAAATTGTTTATATTGATTAAAGCTTTAATAAAAAATGTCGCCATATTATGGGCAAGTTTGATTTAAACAAATGTGCCCTGAATTGGGTTATAAGATAATAATTGTGTGTAGAAAAAAACACAATTTAGCATCGAGCTTCTGGGTGTGCAGACGGTAGCCACCCCCATCCTTAGACACCCATCTTTAGTCAATATTTATCCACCAATTTTTAGGTTAGGTTAGTCTATAGGTTAGGTTAGGCTAGGTTAGAATGAGATGTCATAAAATATATCTGCAACCCCTGCTTTTCAGTGTTATTCATAAAATTGAGAATACGAGCGTTTAGAATTGGAAAAGGGGTTGGTCTCCCATTTTGATTTCGTCTAATGCAAAGTGCAAAATTACAGTAAAGAGAGCTGATCAGCTCAAAATAATTCCAAATGACATCATTTAAAAGCTTAATGCTATACGTTTCGTGTTTTCTTTCTATAGTGAAAATGAAAAAGGCAGATACGCAATTTTGCTTTTTAGACGCACTCGAGTTAAAGTAAGTCAGCATAATTAAGTTTGCGCATCATTTCTGAACCAAGATTTCATTTTTTATAGATATTGTTAAGCTGATTAAGGCAGAATTTCATCCGTTATGTGTCAGTATTGGATTTGTCTAAAAAGTGTGCGTAATGGGTTTAGTGCTGCTTTTTTGCTGATAAGAGACTATGGTAATGAAGTTACCCTGGATGAGATTGTAATATTCATTGACTATTTTTTTTGTAAAACTCAAATCAGACTTATTTCTAATTCATGGACTGCTATATGATCAATTTTTGTACTAGGGTTCCTAAGAAATACAAATTTAAAGCATAAGGATCCGCTATGATTAGATGGTTGGAAGACCGCTGCCCAATAACATGGGCAACTATCTTAATTACCTACATGTTGCTTTGAATATCTCAGAATATCTGAGAAAATCAATGAAGTTTTAATGCAAATGTGCATGCACTGCAGAAATCAAATTTCACCAAATTCAAACATACATGTAACTTCCAAGAATTAAAATAGGCCTAATGCAAACAGAAACTGTAGTAACCCCAAGTGGTTAATATAAAAGATTGGATAAGAAGCAAATGCAATTTGCAAATAAGGCGCATTCTTTTTCTGCTTATTTTTCAGAATACGAATAAACAATAATAGACCTAGCCATCATTATTCTTGAATAAATATTTATAAGTTAACCTGAGTTATATTTATTGAAAGAGAAAGACCAATCTCATTATCTACTTGAAAATAAATAATGTCAGTACATAAACCACAAGTAAATAAAAGGAAAGTGTATAAAATTCTACTCTAAATAATTCAGACTATAGTGCATCTAAACCAAAACCTGTGAATAGTGCATACAATTGGGAGCAAACCAAAAGTTGTGCTATTGAGAGGAATAGTGTTACTTGCGGATTCAGTTTAAGTGATGACCATATACACGGTGCCAACTGAATTATAGCTACTTCCAGGGTCATTGCGATAAAGGGTCTATAGATTCTTTATTTACAGGTTTTGGAATATCTGCCAATGTTACAAAATAGTTTGTTGATTAACTGTGCATGTACATGTATGTATTGAAACTTATCTTTAAAGCTTGTAGTGGGACAGGTTTTTAGATATATAAAAATGTAACACAACTTCTACAAAGTTCTGGATCTTGTGGAAATATGAAGTTAGTTATTTTAGAAGAAATTGTTGTGCAGTATGAATGAATCGTATTCTTGCATATTTAAGCTTTCATATTTGATAACCCCCACCCCCAAAAATTGTTTAGGTTTTTTCTGCATGATAAAATCGATTTTTTTTGCATACATAGGGGAAATACTCTGTGTTTGGCGGGTTTAAAAATTATGGATATAAAAAAATATTCAATGAACAAAGTCTATTTGTCAATCGTAAAAATATAGCGAGTTTAAATATATCTCAGCTTGAAAAAGTAAATATTGAAATAAAAAGTTTAGCATAAAAAAGCACGTCGAAATTTCCATATTTGTGTCTATTGTTAGCGTGCTATATTCTAGAAACCATAAATAGCTGCAGGTTTCTTAACACGCAAACTGCATTCTCCGTTCATTACACGCGTTTGTAAACACACTGAATTGTATTTTGTTTTGAAATTATGCAAACAACAGGAAGCTAGTTTTTGTATCGATCCTAAGATCTACAAAGAGATAGCTGTGTAAAAGCAATAGCTTATCAACTCAAACTGACACCAAAACACAATTAAATTAGATTGCTTTTGGCAAGTATATATATACAGTTTATAGTATTAAAACAAACTATAAACATGGTTAATTGTCTACAGGGCTCCCACAGAAATGAAATGTACAACTTTCCTGACTTCTTCATGAACTTTATAATAAAAAATGCCTTGACAACCTTCACAGTCGAAAAAGCATAAGCCGGCAACGCCTTTCCCGCGTAATTAGATGCGCGCATGATCAGCGCATGCGCATATCTAATTACGCGGGAAAAGCGTTGTTGACTTGTGCTTTACAGCACTCACATGAAGGAGCCTAATATGCATATTATATTCTTGCCTTGTTTGCCAAATAGGCTGTTTTGGAACATGATTTACAATGTTCTGCAAATGGCCACCTTGATATCACACAAACTTATCATTTTAAAAAAATTGAAAACAAGTTATAAGCATATTACCATGAGTTTTACAGAATGAATGCTTCCTGACTATTCTAGATTTTCCAGGTCAGTGGGAATAGTTTTGTATTCTGAATGAAATCATATTATGGAAACTTAAATCTTGACAATGAATTTTTGTAAGATGATAATTTTCAAAAATCATTTAAAGAATTCAAAAGGATTTATACAAGTTATACTTAAAAAATATATTATTTTGGCTTAATGTATGCATTGTTCCTGTCATACAAAAGTATAACTTTAATAACAAATATATACGTATAAATCCACACGTACAGCTTTATAAAAATGCACATTTGATTGTACATGTGCATTAAAAAATACTTATTTATTAAATACCGGTCCATGAAAAACACATACTTTTTGAGAACTCATGTATAATTTGATAAAATAAATGCATAATTTACACCAGCATATACATGTACACATACATTAGATGTTTTTTTGCAAATATTGCATATAACTAAAATGCATCTATAATTTATGTATATGCAAATATTTAGCATTTATAAAAAAATATTTAACATTCAATTTAGGGTAGTTATTGAAATAATTGTTGATTTTTATGAGCTCCTGAGGTTTCTATTTAGTTTGTTGTTACCTCAGTATTAACCAAAACTCGATTTTCCGAAAGGTCCTTCCCACTTCAAGTCATACACAAAGCATGAGTCTCTTGCAGATCAAGTCCTTAGATGCAGTGCCAACCATGCTTCGTTCTATTGATTTTCGTTGCAATATTTCACCGTTAATGATGCGCAGTTGCAACTAGGGCCAAAGCAAATATGTTGGAGCCCATGCTTACAAGCATGCATAAAGCGCATCAAACATGACAACAAACTTTTTAATTAAAAAGTGGTTAACATATTTTCAGCCAACGTTGACATGAACGACCGTCATTTCTGGATAAGCATTAGCGTTGTTGGATTCAGGAAGACTATAATACCACTTCAGAGCTCTATTCTAGCCTAGTTTGAGAAAATGCACCAATTTCTAGAGCAGTTATGCAGACCAGCCTTGTTGCATGGTGTAGCTGGTAAGGAAATATTGTTTTACTAAATGCTTTTCTTTGCGCTACATACGACCGCATGAAATATTTTATTACTTGATGCTTGAACTAGAAGAGTAGTACTAGTATCAAAAAATAAAAGCATTGAAATATTTCTGTGTTTTTGTAGTAGCTACTGCTTTAAATGTCATAACATGTGTCCAGCTGTTATACTATCTGCAGCAAATCCCATTTATTTTTAGTGTGCGGCCTTGGGTATGAGCCGTGGGACCATCGGGATCGGAAGTACATGAAGCTTCACTGCAGGTTTGTACAATCGCTACCAAAATGGGTTCGGGCTCAGCGCAGCAGACAGAATGTACATTTCTCAGTTCCGGGACCTCTGTCCTGACCCGGTCTCGACAATAGTGAGATAAAGCAGCATTGTCGCTTGGTCTTACCATTACGATTCCATGTCGTAAACCGCAAAAATCCTGCACTTGATAAAATAGCACTACGATTGAGAATCAGAAAAAAATGGCGCGTCGATTAGTGGAAGCGCCTGATGACAGCGCCACCACTCCCACATATTTATAATTAACCTTTATGGTAGACATTATTTGCTACTTTTTCCTTTCCTGCCTCTTTTCAGTACAATTTGCACGTCGTTTCGCGAAAGCGCACAAAGTGCAGCGCCACCACACCCGCACTGTCTTAAATTTGGAAATCGTCTGCTAAATGGTTGCCAGGCAAGTCGAGAAAGTGTACGATTAGAGGGTCTGCTATTCATATACATTTCCAAATGAAAAAACAGTGCTGTCGATTACAATCATAGAACGACTCACTGATTTAACTCAATACAAGCCAACAGTAGCCTATAGTCAACGACAATGTTGTTTCATGAGTTTAAAAATGTGGTGACCACTTAAGGGGATCCAATCATTCTCACATGAAAAGCCGTGTTATGGATTCATTTTCTTAAGAACTGGCCATTCCTAGTTTAACTCAATCAGGCCAAGAGCAAATATGGAGTTAATGCTAAGAATCTGGAAATTCAATTTCGGTCCACTGCATGCCCTTTCAGATTCCTTTGGGAAATTGCTCTCCAGGAGGCTGCAGCGCTGAAATTATAACACGTCGCAATTTGCAATGGTTTAGGCAGTGACCGCTTGCATTCTACGCGAACGGAGTAGATTGAAAATCAATACATTGCTCTTTATATTCGGATGGTTGAAATTGCCAAGATATGGATAGGTATCCATTCGTAAAGAAAGGATGTTAAGATTGAAATGACAGGCTATCTCTCATCCATCCATTGAAGAACCTCACCATGGGTCATGCCTTTAGTCCAAAAATTGGCCAGGCATGGCTCATTATCTATTCTTTACAGCAGCTTCAATGAGCTCCTGGAAATCACAATGGTCTCAATATAATAGGCTACCCAGAATTTGATAATTCACATTGAAGTCATAGCCATAGCGATTGTATGATACGCAGTTGGTAGTTCTTGGTCTTTATGTTAAACAAAATTGTCTCAAGACACCTTTTAAACTTGTCGTTTATTCTAATGCCCCGGCCACAATAGCGCGTTTTCCGACGCACGTCGCCCGACGCTCATTCCTGCGCATGATAACAGGAAATGGGCGTCGGCCTAATGACGTCGGCAAGGACGCGCGTCGCTTTGGATCTCAAACCAAAGTGACGCGC
>JAQGCC010003058.1:0-16390 GCA_034698905.1 Xestoiulus laeticollis
CGCGGAATGACAACTGCTGTGACTTGCTGTCACATGAGTGACAGCACGATGGAATGTTGCGACGTGCTGTCACTTATTTACCTGTGTTGCCGGCGCATGACATCACGTGAGCGCTCGTGATGTCACAATTGTTTTTATCGCCGCGGAATGACAACTGCTGTGACTTGCTGTCACATGAGTGACAGCACGATGGAATGTTGCGACGTGCTGTCACTTATGTGACAACAAGTCACAGCAGACACATGTTGTCATTATAATGAAAAAGGTCCATACACCATCAAGGGCCACAAAATTTAATTGATATGATAGGGGCCGTTCATAAATTATGTCACGAGGAGAAGGGGGAACAAGAAATGTGACGTCACATTAAAAAACCAAAATGCGCTACTTCATATAAAAAGTTTGATCCAAATAGTTTTGCAAATTTCAATTTACCATTGTCTCCTTTTTAAGAGGGTTGCATATCAGAATAAACCTTTATAAATTTAATTTTTGAAACTGTTAGGAACAAATGAAATGTACTAAGACCTAGCATAAATATTCTATTATTCATTTAAATTTTTTTTATGTAAGTGTATAATCCATTTAAGGGTAATACGTCTGTAAATTTTATATTTTGAGAGGGTCTGGTCAACTTTAAAGACATATTTCCATAAAATGTAATATACAATATACAATATACAATAAAATACATAAACAATAAATTAGTACATGTTTTCTGCTCAATATCAGAGTGCTGTGCCACATTATACATAGTTTACAATGACAATAACCAGTTTTCAGGGGTGTTCAGCTTTGTGACGCCATATTTGAGGGGGATGTCACACTAAGTGTGACATATAGGGGCTAGGAGGGGGTTTGCTGCTGTGTTGTCTGCTGTGAATTTTAAAAAATATTACTGCAAGCTATTTTCTATGCAGTTTTCTTTTTCACATAAACGTGCATATTCCCAATCAAAAATAAAATCACAGAAATGATTATAAAATTTTAAAAGGATTATGCAAATTAAATCAAGATTTTGCATATAATAATGCCTATGTACATAATGTTAAATTATACTTTCAATATGGCCGATGAAAGTTCATTTCAGCTTCATTTTTTTATCCTTATATATTCGTATATAGGGGCATTCGATATGTAATTAGTCTTTTTCAGGGATGAGGTATTTGGCATCACGGTTGCCCCCAAGTAGCCGATAAACGGCCGAGAGGGGAAAGGGGTGCCACCCCTAAAAGCCGCGATTTTCAGCGCCACCTGGCGGTATTTTCGCTGCGGCGGTAAGTGGTTCTGTTTACTCTTAAAAAAATGGTACTCTGGTCTTTACAAAATGAATCACCAGGTGGTGCTGAGTACTACGAAGTTAGCAGCTGTCGATGTATCTGAATTTGATACGTTGAAGAATTTTATGTTTTATCTTTTATTTAAATTTGATTTTAACGGATTGGCGGTACAACTATACCAGTGTTTGAAAAATACACTCGTGCAACTTTTAAAAAGTTTGCACAAAGATATATTACTTATAAATGGAAAGATTCTGATGTTCTCAATTTAGGCCTAATCGAAAAGTGCAACTACTGGTAAGGATATAACTTTACAATCCACCTTGTTTTCTTATAACGAATTAGAATAAAAGGAGTATAAATGACAGACAAATACTAGAAAACCAGCATACATGTACATATACAAAGAGAGACAAAAGTAGAGCATATATACTGTTGGAAATTCTGTTTCTCTAAAACGGTCCAACCTATATATAATTTGTACCAAACTATAGTTTGGAATGATTATATATAATCATTCCTATACCCAGACCAATTAATGGTTCATTCATGAAGAGCCTATTATAGGAATGTGCTTTTCCAAGTTGTCAACATAGCAGCATATAAAGGCATACATGCTCGATATTGTTGTATTTTTTGTGATTTTCTCAATTATTTTTATCATATATTTACACTCCAATACATGCAACAGAAATTGTAAGTTTGTTAATTCCATGACATTAATCCGAAGGTGCTGGGAGTTCTTCCCAAGCCATGGTTGCATGCCCTGTTCAAAAATTCCATAGATACCAAGAGAAATTTTCTATTGGTCCTATTGGTTTCTATCATGATATTGATTTGTATTAGCTGGATAATTTGACAATATTCAAATTAAAACAGATCAAACCAATTAAAAACAGTAGCATTGTAATAATCCAATCCAGTACAATATGGCAAGGAAATAATACAGATTGTGAGGCCAAATTCCTTGATTTCAAACCAAGCTAGTCCCGTGTAGATCCCGGCCCTTGCTAGCTCTAGCTCTGCACATTGTTAAAGTTCCCTGGAGAGGAGGTGGAAGTTCTACTTGTGGGTAAAATTTCCAAATAGACGAAGAAGGATCTTTCCCTTGCCTTGGTGTTTAGCACTCGTTTTGCTGAAATAGATCAACTTTAAAACTCATAACAACGTCAATAAAAGTTAGCATCACGTTTGAACAAAACTTAAGTTCTCGTAAGTCAGAATAACGGTTGTTATTTATTGATTTCCTTTTATTGATTGCAAAATTTGTATATTGCAAATATTGAGTGCAATTTAATCCCTATGAAGGCTTAATTGGGTGCTCGAAAGCTTGCATATCTTCATATTTATCATATTGAGAAGCCTTCGTATGAAATGTTAGGCCATAATGTCACCTAACTCAATTTATGTTGAGGTTTTTGGCTCTTTTGGCCACGTTTTCTCGAGCTAAGAATTACGAGTCAAATTTCTCCGAGTTCCTTCAACTTTGGAAACATGACAAAAGTCTGGAAAACGAAGCTTTAAAATGTTATCATAGTTTGGGAACATTTCCCATTTTGTTTTGGCATTGAATGAGGCCACGTGCTGTACACTATGTTGCTTTGTAATGGAAAGCAGAATGAACACACCTGCTTCTAATAATTATGCACTTGGTTCTGTCAGTTCTTGGTTATTCTATCGTCTTTGGTGTATGGTACGTTGCACCAGAACCTGGCCAGGTAACCCTGCTGCCGATCTAAACTTGATATGCTTTCGGCATCGGCAATGAAATGCGACAAACTTGTCCTGGTTTATTAATGCTAATGCTGGATTCTAATGTATGATGAATATGTGCAGGGAAAAGACAACAAAGTGTGTTGAAATTCTAAGAGAATCGAACTTTATAGCCAAGACCAATAACCCATTATCAGATCTATCTGATTGCCTATTGAATTTGAAATTCAATCATTCATTTGTTATTTTAGACAAGAAGTTGAAAGAAGTGCGATTTTAGTGATGATTTAATTTCAAATATGGGATTGGAAACTGGCGAACATTCCCAGCACATTCTGCCATCCCCATCCTCCGTTGCTGGGTCCGATTCGCAGCCGGTGGTCTTCTACGGAGTCTGCAAACCTCGTACCTCTCCGGTGGGAGACGAAAATGATGGTGAGCTTTGATGCCGTTTAAAAATGCATGCTTATTGTCGATCTACTATAATAGTTTGCAATAACAAATCAATTTTTACAGGAGTATTTGTGGATAAAAAGGAGGCATTGCTGGCCGTAAAAAACAACAGAGAAGCACGCTTCAAAGCTTTCAAGACATACGAAGATGCTTTGCTATTCTCCAAGAGCACTTCCGTGCAGCTGAACAGCTCCCGCAAAAAGGGAGATGGAGACCCAACTTCGGTTATCCGAGTTGACAGCAGCGAAACTCTGCAAATGCCAGGTGATAAAGTTTAGTCCACCTCCGTCTTAACCGCAATCTCTAAAAAACTCATTTTGTGACTCAAATTGTACTTCATTGATAGCAAAATCGTTTCGAGGACCAAAAGCTCAAGAACTCGTTAAACTGCGTAAAATGATAGAAAAGGGAAACGGCGAAGAGTTTTCATTTACTGTTTGGGAAAATCCTAGATTTTTGATCAGCAGTGGTGATACGCCGACCATACTCCATGTGCGTTTTTTTCTTGCCGTTATTAAGTACTAAGATAATGAAGCGACATGCGTTTTTGAAACTAAGTTAGCTTTTTTGAAAACGTTTTTTTTTGTAGGAAGGGCCTCGGTATAACGCTTTGCACATAGCGGCAAAATTCAAGCAACCGTCAATGTGCAGGCTCATTTTAGAGATCATCGAAAATTCCAAGTTCATGCAGCTTCTCTACAGTGACGACACTCTGGAAATACGTATCAAACGAATTAACAACTTGGTGGACCTATACTTGAACATGCCGGACAAAGGGGTAATTCTAAAATTTGGCTTACGATTTCCTAATGCTTTTTTTTTTGTAGTGGCTTGAAATCTCGGTTTGCGTTACATTAAAAACGATTCATTGCAGCGATCGTTCGATTTTAACTTAGCCAGTTGCATATTTTTAATTTATCAGTTCTGCGAAACACCTTTGCATTTTGCTGCTAAGTTTGGATGCCACGAGATCGTCAGCATTCTCGTTTCTCACCCTGTGTGTGACAAGGAACTGAGAAATAAATTCGAGCAGACGGCTAGAGACGTGAGTTCGGCGCATCCTCTCGAGCTTTCTCATTTCCCGTAAATGCAACCTGCGTGAACGTTTGCGATGTTCCCCTCCTTTTGCAGATAGCAGGCTCTCGGTGTCCGTTTGCAGATGTCAGGAAAAAAATAGAAAATTCTTTAGAAGGCAAGTTGAATTCGAGGAATTATTTCTGTGTCCATTGTGACGACAGTAAACTCTGCAAAACGCGATTTTAATTTGTATGGAAAATTGATAAGATCTTTTCCGACTTTTTGCAGATCAATATTTTGTGCCGGTATTGAGTGCCGATGATCATACCTGTCAGCCATTTGTCGGCGATCCGTTTTCACCGCACGACACGCCAAGCTTCTCACCTCAAACCTCAAGCCTCAATAGCCCGTTGCAGCCATCATTGGTGGTCCGAGCGTTAGCAGGCCCAATGTCACCGATACAGGTACAGTGAAACCTGTGAACAGCGTACCCGCTTTTGGCCAAATCATGGGGTGTGCAATTTGGAGGGATACGCTAGGGATACATCATTTACGTGTTCGTGTACTATAAATATGTACATGCAAAATTGTACACTTAAAGAATCAGATATTACCATAATTAAGATGCACAAAGAAATATGTTGCATTTATAATGCTTTTTAACTTAAACAAAACCAAAAAAAATGCTTTGGCGTATGCTCTTCACAGGTAAAATCGTGATTCTGTTCCAGGAAACGAATGCGCAAGTTGCGTTTTGCAAAAAAAAACGCTATATAAAGGTAGTTTGTTCTATAAAATCGATCCGTGCCGACTGTTAGGATGCGCTACTTTCAGGTAGTACGCTATATATGGAGGGACATTATTCACAGGTTTCACTGTAGTGCTAAGAATGAACACGCTGTAAAATTCCATCATTTGCTATCGAGGCCGACGTTATTCACACGATGCGTTTTCATTTGTTTGTCAGGCGAGGGAACTGCACAGAATGTGGAGGAAACCGAGTGCCATGATCAAAAGTAGTACCCCTCTTTCTGGGAGGAACATGATTCTTGGAATCCGACTTTCGGATACCGAGAAGGGCTTGGAAAGAATCGGAAGGCAAGTAATGCATGCTGTTTTTTTAAAAATGATTTCAATACGTTGGTCCAACGGTCTTTTGTTTTCTTGAATGTGTAATGTCCGCGTCTCTAATGTGTTCACAGATTATATACAATTTTTAATAAAATCACTTTTCAGGGAACTGGCGGAAGAGTTAAGAGTGCCATGGCGGGAAAAGTGGCCCTTTTTAGAGGAGTTTTGTGACCTATCGAAACCTGATGGACTTAGTAAATTAGAGACATATCTACGGAATACTTACAACGTCATGTTTTCTCAGGTAGTTTCCACTTTTTTCCTCATCCACGCTGGTTCGGTGGTAATACACACTTCTTATTAAATTAGAGGGTTTGAATACGATAAAAATCCGGGTTTATAACCTCAGATTTCTATTTTTTAAAAGGCAAAACCAGACATTCAACAAGAAACGTCATATTTGGAAGAATGCATTTCAAATTTTGACGAAAGTCTGAATTCTGCATTTGACGGGAAAGATGTGTCCGACTCGTTAAATAGTTCGCTGGGAGGCTTATGCCAGGCATTTAAGAAACTGAGAATTTATTCTAGTCCTGATTCAAACGGTTCACGTTCCTTTGACAAACGGTCACAGCGGCAAAGGCCGTCATGCAAACCGAACGGGTGGTCGAACGACCGACAAAACACTCCACCGCGTTTGCAGGAAATTACAAGCACACACATTTTGGATCAAGTGTGCCTCGACATCTCCAATCGAATCTCGTGCGAACTCGGCGAACGGATCACTCAAGGGAAAGGAAACGAAATTAAGCTGGACTTTGTCGACAAGATCAGTCCTGGAGTGGAGTGCCTTTTACGAGTCGCTAGGCACAGTTTACTTATAAACAAGGAGAACACTGAATTTAAGGGACTGCATACGAAAATTGCTAAGCATGTCGATGTCAACATGAAGGACGATTTCGACGGCAATGCCATGGGCGACTTGCAGCATGGAGTCAACAGCACCGATCCGTTTTTCCTCAAATCCGGATCGGAAGAGGATAGCAGTGACGAGGACTTTAGTCGTTGGAGGGGATATTCTTGCAATCGTACTGCTATTAAAGAAATTACCCAACGACATCTCAGGTGTATTTTAAACAACGTTGTACTTTTAATGAAGGAAAATTTTAATGGACATTGTGCGTGCAATTGGATGCTCGATTTTGCAATGGCGGAAGAACCGAAGCAGAAGAAACACAACCAGGAAATGCTGTTCATCGAGAATAATTCTTTGGGCAGCCCAACCTCTTCTATTCAAAGAGAAAACAGTGGAAGAAAGGCGTCTGTAAATGCAAAGGCAATTTCTCCGGAGAAGGGAGCGTCAGATTTCACTTCGCTTTATGGACAAACATCTGGTGGTAAGCGAATACCTCTTTTTGTAACAATCCAGGTTAACTTAAGAAGCTCAAGTTCACTTACCCCCGTACCACAGTTTCCCACCTTAAGCTTCTGTTCCAATGAGACGAAGCTTGAAATTTGAGCAAATTCGGTACCACAGTTGCCAAATCGTCGACATCTAACCGTAGATGGAGCTCCAGGCAAGAAAAATCGAAAATATCAAAGAATTCCCTATCAATATCTGTATCTCGACAGCACCAATTGATAGGGAAAATGAGAATTGTAATCTGGCAACATGGTGCACGTAATTTTTCTTATTCCGCCATTTTAAAAACCACCGTCCCAAGATACCTCATTGACCAACCTTGATCTGTGTCTCAGATGTAACTAGCTGTGGTACCAGTCCCAGAATTTGAGACGCAGTTTGGTCTCAAGCTGCGCCATTTGTGCAAATGTGGTACGGGGGATAAGCTTGAAGGTTTGGCCTGATTAGATGAAACATATTAGAAAGTGTGCAAACTCGATAAAGTTTCTAGGGCTTTTGCGATATAAAAGCAATTAAATTAATAGTCAGAAACCACATTTCTGTGTCGTTCAATAAAAAATAATGGCAAAGATCTCCGCTTTCGAGTATCTCAAAGTTGTTGTTTTTTTTCATTTCATTTTTAGATGGAGATGCTTTTTCTGACGACTCCGCCGACGTTTACGTCACTCCGCCAAGTAGTTTTTTATCGAGCCGTAACAGCTCTTTTAGTGATGCCCAGACCCCTGACGAAGGCATTGCAGTTTTTATTAATGGGTGAGGAGATGTGCTTATCGTTGGTTTGAAATTTTTACATAAAATAAATTTACTAAAAATAAAGGCCAACGCCGATGGTCGTGCCGGTTATGCCCATGCTTCTCGATGGAAGAATTTCCCAAAGTGGGGACTCTTTCAAATGAGAGTTTAAACCGAGGTCCCATCTAGATCATTCTTGCTGCATGTGGGTGGAAGTCCCACCTTGTAGGTAAAATTTCGTTGTAGGTATAGTAGGCCCTATCCCTGACATTGAATATTATGTGGATAGGTTTCTACCTTGTCGACACCTAATGTTCGTCATATGTAAAGTGATGTCCGACAAGGTTGGCTTAGTGGTTACGCTCAGCTCCTTGAACTCGGGAGACCTGGGTTCAAACCCCGGTCGGCTATCCTGGTTGTGGCTTTTCATGGTTCCCCACAACCTCCCTCAATCGCCCATATAGGCGAATTCCAAGATAGTTCCCCAAAAAGCGGCCACGACCGTACTCATCCTTTAAAAATGCGGCACTTTGCCCACTGCCATATGGCATGTTATTTGCTGATTGCAGGGTAATGCAATGAATTGAATGACCTTTCAACCAGATTCATTTTACTTTTTAGTTCCCAACCAACAAAACTGGACTTGGACGTTTTACGAGCGTTAGAAAAGGTTACTATCGATCCAGTCATATATCCACACATTAGTAGGTGGCATCATCTGATGTGCACTTTTTCAAGAGAAGAAGTAGAAAAGTATGTTTGTTTAGAGATGGGTAATTTTAACTTTACCTAATTGGACATTTCAAAGGGCTGAATCATCAATTGTACTCCTATTTATCCCTATAGATTGCCTACACCTTCCTCGTTGAGGCTGAGGCAAACAATGCCCCTTAGGATCGACTCTACGATCGACAACGGGGCTTCACCTTTGCGATCTTTAATTCATTTTGAGGATTCACTGGATCTCGACCCGGTTAAAAAAAATCTTTACGAAGAGTTTTCGTCAACTTGAAGACAGTCAGGGTTCTGGTAGGTTTGTAAAATTCTCGTAACCATAATTTTAGCTACTCTATGCGCCCAAAAATCAAACATGACACACTTACGCTTATGTTAGGTAGTTTGATCAGATTTTTTAATTTATATGCATTTACTTGTATCGATGCATTTGTATGTTTAAAGTAGCAAATTAGCATACTATATAAATTTTAAAAGCTTTTTCATGAAGCCAAAGTTGTATGTCGTCATCGGGTTACAAATCATCCCTAACATTGACGTACGTCATTTATCGGAGTTCTGTGATGGAGCTGATAAGCTTGTAACTTATTATTAGTATTATGGTTTTAGTAATAATGCAGTTTTCAGTGTGCATGCATGAAATGCAATTATGTGCACGTGTATGTCACGAGGAGTTCAATATGCAAAATAACTGCTGCTTATTACTCTTAGTTCCACTTTGGGGATTGTGGTATTAGTTGAGGCTCTTTAAGGCAGGGTGCCCGCCAAGATAGTGAGCTTGCGATGATATGGCGGCATAAGGGCCGATGCCCACTTACATGTGCGTATTTTTTTTTACCTGACACCGTGCTGAGTCGTAGAAAGCCAAACCGCGTAAACAGTCATTCCATGTGGCTTCCTAACTTTAAGCCCCAGGCCACACGAGGCAATTTCTTGCCTGAAATAAATTCCAGAAATAAAATTTTGCTGAATTTCGGCATGTGTGTCGAAATTTCGAAATTTGTTGCCTCACGTGTGTGACAAAAATTTAAATTTGTTCTTAAAAAAATTCCGGAAATTTGGGGCGTTATGCCTGATTCACATCTAGGCGGATTTTGTCCGCCTGGCGGAGGCGGACAACTGTGGAGGCCTCCGCCTACATGTCCGCCTCCGCCTACATGTGAATCAGGCATTAGAGAGCCGCATGGAATGATTGTTTACGCGGTTTACTTTCTACGGCTCAGCACGGTGCCCTGTAAGAAAGGAAACGTACGTGTGCATTGGCCCTTAGGCACGTTGCACGAAGCCTTCCCATTAATTTTGCACATATTCGCCTCGTGCAACAGTAACTTGCTGCAATATCGCCATATCACCATATGCTCACCATCTTGGTGGGCACCCTGATTAAGACCCGTTTTCAAATGACGAGAGATGAAATTGGTACGTATCACAGTATCTGTAACAGTTCAAACAGAGCTTTATTTTGTGTGGATGATGAAATTATATGATGTACTCTGAGAACCTTAAAGAAAATTGCTTTTATATTGTTCCCAGCAATAAAGGGTGATCTTTTTCATGATTTTTATCTGAACGTTTATTTACATGTACAATGGTGAAATGTAGAAGTGTTATCAGGTTTTACATATAATGTACGTGCAACTCACCTCAGGTATACAGCGCTAATCTCATGTCACAGATAAGGTGAAGGAAGTGACACTGAAATTCAGCAATCCGTCGTAACGTGGTTTCAGGAATTTTGCAGATTTCTTTTATTATGGGCATTGATGCCTTGGTGTAACGTGGTACAAATGTTTTAATAAGCATCGTGACTTTATCGAAAAGTAATGTGTTCTATTGTAGTGCTACTGTGTTGATCTATGAAAGCTCTTGTAAGCTTAATTTTTGAATCGCCCTCATCTCAAACTATTGTCCTATAAGCAGTGAACAACAAAATCCATTCTGCAATTTGCAGTAAATAACTTGCATTTATTTTCTGATCAATAGACATACTTCAAATTTATTCCATTTTTTATAACAGTGCAATATTTTTTGTTATTTTACAATTAATTGAGGCGTTGTTTAAATCTCAACGTTTTTGTTGCTACAATACGTTTATTAATTGAAACTAGGTTCTATAGTGTTTGTAATTAAGACGTTAATTAATGTGGAAGTTTGCAATTTGTGCTGTAAATTTTTGAAACATGCTTGCTGCTCCTCGAATTGCTAGAACGAACTCTGTTTTTAAACCGTGTGTTTCGTTGCCTTTTAAGTTGGCCTTAACAGAGCGTTCAATTGTTGGACCATTTACTGGTAACTTGTACAACGAATCTATCATGTATTTTACATCTGGTGGAAAAACTCGAATACCCGACATTTGCTTTTTCTGCAATTCGTACTTCTCCAAAAGAGAAGTCAGGTATTTTTTCTTGGCATCTTTACCCCCACTGTTAACGATTTCTTCTTCGAATGCAATGGATTGTTTGATTTGCTCAACGATAACATCGCTGTTAGTTCGCATGGAATTTTTATCCAAAAATATGCCAAGTTTGGCTGCGATGTCAACAATTTTATCTCGTTCGTCTTCTTGCGTTCGAACGTTTTCGTTTAATCGGGAAATAAATTCTTCGATTATTGACATAACCTTAATATCTCGCTCAGTGGAACTAAATTTTGAAGCCTCCTCATAGCCTATATCAACTACCTTTTCCTCATAACTGCACGTTATATGCTTGTGCACTTTCCAAGAACAAAAGCACTGAGTACAAACTCCTTCGTTCATGACTTCACATAAACGATTCAATGCTGTTATCTTGTTTAGGAATTTTAGTCCTTTAATGTAACAATCTTCGTGGCAAATTTGGATATAGTTTTCATCGAAAGTGCCATTGGGCATAAGCTTCTTGTTGCACTGGTCCCCTGCACAAACCAGTCTTGGATTGATGGTTGTTGCTTCTAAAACTATTTTAGACATTTTTAAATTTGCTTTGGAAGCATCCTCATCTCCCCACCCAGAGACTTCCTCTTTCTTTTTTGTGAGAATATCGATGTTTTTATCGATATTTTCACATATTTGTAACATCGGTTCTACCAAAGCGTACACCATGTTCTTGGCTTCGTTTAAACATAGAGTGTTGTTCATTGAGTGGGATGGAATGGACTGCACGTGACTGATCAAACGAACAATTTCTTTGGACGATACCTCCCAACTGACTTTGCAATTTTGCCTCTCCATCTCATCTAACTTCATCCCATTGCTATTTTTGGCCAGAAGTCGCACGGACTCATTGTCGACGCAATAGATTGTATTTTTGTTTAGAGTTATGTTGCTGTAATTTTTCTCATGGATAAGTTTTTTAAGAGTGGCAAGAGAATCCCCCGGTGTGTAATTGCTACCGCGTGACTTACAAAATAGGAATACTATGTTTTTGCAAGCATCTTTGTGCAAATGTGCTAACAGCTCATCTACGCAGAACGTAAAATATTCTGTTAATCGCGAGCTGTTCGGGTCAATAAAAATGCAAATGCCATTGATCTCTGTTATATAATTCAAATGACTCATGATGGATTCGAAATTGATTTTGTCCTGGTCTTTTCCCCGCACATCACCTATGCCTGGGGTGTCGATGAAACGTATGAGGATGTCCTGTGCTTTGAATGCGTAAGTTCTGGCACCTTGCGTGGCTGATGTTCCTGCATCCAGATTTTCATTGTCGTCCCTTGCTCCCATTTCTATTTTGTGTGTTTGGTAGTCTTCATCCGTTGCTGCAAATTGTAGAGGAATCAGATTTACGGGAGTCCCTAAGAGTGCCTCATCTAGACTTCCGAACGTCAAGTAATTGGCGATGGCGTTGTTGAACGTTGATTTTCCAGCACCCGTGGCACCAAGAAGCAAAAGTGTTACTTGGTTTACTTTATTTGTAGCTTTTTCCTGCCTGTCTTTTGGTTCCATTGTAATCGCAATCTGAAAATAGTATATAGGTCTAATAATTTAATTTAGCTACTCATGCAGTGTATGTACTTGCACACGCACATTAGTTTTTTTGTTATTTATAAACCAAAATTGTTTTATTGTACAATTCAAGCAATGCAGTTGCAATGAACTTTTGGGGTTCTTACACGCTACTGAATTGCACTGTATATAAATTTCTCTTGAATTAATGAGTATATTGAATCGTCAATTTCTATTGTGCGTAACACTGAAAATTAACATGAATGTGCAAGTACATAGGAGGATTTACAAAACTCCTTAAGACGTCCCATGGAACCCAGCTTGAAAACCGTTTAAGAGCGTTGCGTACCAGAATAAGCCTTTTTTTTCTAAATTATTTTTTTATTTTTTTTATTTTGAAAACTGATAGGAACAAATGAAATATACGAGGACCTAGCATAAATATTCTATTATTTGTATACATTTTTTGTTTATGTTTATGCCTATTCCATTTCATGGAAATATGTCCGTAAAGTTTACCAGACCCTCTACAATTATAAACTTTACAGACATATTTTCCATGAAATGGAATATATACATGTACATATATATATATATAAACAAATAATAGAATATTTATGCTAGATCCTAGTAGATTTCGTTTGTTCCTAACAGTTTTCAAAATTAAATAAAAAAATAATTTAGAAAAAAAGGCTTATTCTGGTATGCAATCCTCCTATAAATGTTACTTTTGTTGTGTCGCTTATACCGAGGTGCCAGTTCGGTCCTACCAACCCTCTTAACAACCAATATAACAACAAATGGACATACCGTTGTTGAAAAACTCGGTCTTTCATAAATGTTCCTTGAATTGCATCCGCTTCTGGGTTATCGGTATATGTGGCATATCGTGTAGTGTTCGTGTCATTTACATGTACCTTGTGTAAAGTTATCAGATATTAAAAGATTTGAAGGGCATAATGCAACTATCTGCAGATAGTTTTTGGCGCTTATTTATCTGCAATCCCGCACAATCTCTTGATTGGACTTCAGGAAGTTCACAAGCCTCATTCTTGGAATACCGCTTTAATTGACCCAGTTCCTGATATCCATCACAACAAAGCATATGCATGCAGCAAGTGAACAAGCTAACAAGCTTAAATTCGGCTACACTGCATGATACCATAGATTTTTTTTGTCACAGAATTGACAAAAAAATGGACTCATTCTTGGAATTTTGCACGATTTGATAAACAAATTCGATCACAACACAATTAAGTAGTTAAGGATTTTGCAAATGAATAGGATGTGGTAAACAGATAACAAAATTTTAATGATGTTGAAATGTATAACACGAACAGGTGCAATGTATCAAAATGATCGATATTGAAATATTTTCTTAATGTACAAAAGTTCTTGAAACAATAGGTGTGGCAAACCAAACTGGCTGTTAGATGTTCATTTTAATTAACGATGATGTCTAAGTCGCTATATGTACTGAAGTAGGAAAATTATCCTAAAATTCGGTACGGCTTACTTATACCATATTGGCATCTGTTTGCTTACTGTAAGTTAATTGCCGAGTTGAATTGGATTACAAAAATGCATGCAGTGCTTGATTTCTTCTAAAATTATTACTTTAATTACTTGCTTATAGTAATAATAATTGTAGAGAAGTTCAAGGTTGATGATAAGATATATAGTATTACAGCATGTCTTTTACCATCGATTTTTATCATGCTTAAAATAAAAAATATACTATATATATTGCTTATAGTAATTCACTACTCTTTAGTCAAAATAAATTGAAAACATTTTATACAATACACCATTTTGTTTATAATTATGTTATCAATACATGGATAGTTGTTACATTCTACATATTGTTCAATTCAATTCAATTCCCTATACTGCAGTCAGCATGTGGCAGGTGGCAAAGTGCCAGATTTTTTAAGTTGAACTTTATACGGTCGTGGCCGATTTTTGGGGAACTATCCCGGCATTCGCCTTTTATGTGCCTATATGGGCGATTAATGGAGGTTGTGGGAAACCACTAAAAACCACAACCAGGATAGCCGACCGGGGTTCGAACCCGGGTCTCCCGAGTTCAAGGAGCTAAGCATAACCACTAAGCCAACCTTGTCGGTTATTTGCAAGTTTTCATTCTACAACTTTTGAATTTTGTGCAGTTTGAATATTTGCAACGGCTTTCAGAGTCCGAAATGCATGGCTTATCATTGATTTACATTTTAAAATCACTTCTGATTTGATACTGTATTTTTCATAAGCCTGTTGATTAGCTTCTAAAAAAGCTTTTAATGTTGGACCAGTTAAAGGTAGCTCGTACAGCGACATATTCAAAATCTGTGCATCATTAGGATGAAATCGCTTTCCAGAATCTTTCACTTTTTTTTTTTCTAATTTGTATTTCATCAGCAAATCTGTCAGGGATTTTTTCTTGTCCTCTCTACCCCCACTTTTGATAACGTTTTCTTCGAATGCAATTGCATCTTGGATTTTCTCCTCAATGACATCACTGGTCGTTAGAATGGAATTTTGATTTAAAAATATTCCCAGTTTGGTTGCTATGGCAATGATTTCGTCTCGTTCTTTTCGTTGTGCTTGAATTGTTTTTTTGATTAGAGTTTTAAATTCATCCACAGTTAAAACCTTAGTTTCCTCATTTTCTTCAACAAGTACTTTTTCCTCGTAGCTACATGTGATGTGCTTGTGCAGTTCCCAAGAGCAACCACATTTTGTACAAACGCCATTTTTCATGACTTTACAGTACATGTTTAGACGCCTTATCTTGTTTAAAAAAAGTAGACCTGGGATGTAACAGTCCTGGTGACAGCACTGAACACAGTTTTCAACATCAATACCACTGATTGTAACGTATTTGACGCATTTGCTACTTGCACAAACCAATCTTGGATTTACAGTTTCACATTTCAAAACAAGTTTACGAATTTTTAAATTCTCTTTAGATTGATCATCGCCCCAGCTGTTGGCTTCTTCACTCGTTCTTTCCATAATGTGGATATTTTTGTCAATGTTATGACATATTTCTATCATTGGTTCGATCAACATCAATGTCATGGTCTTACTTTTGTTAAGACATACCGTGTTTTTGATCGAATGGGGCTGTATTGATAATAGATATTTTATCAAACGACCTGTCTCATCGCAAGATTTGTTCCAACTGGAACTGCAATTGGATTTCTCATCCTCTTTGTAAGTTATCCCATTGTCGTTTTTTGCCAAGAGTCGAATTGACTCATTGTCGATGCAGTACATCGTGCCTTTAGTCAAGGAAATACCTTTATATTTTTTTTCATTTACAAGTTTTTTCATTGTAGCGAGAGAGGCACCTGGTAGGTAATTGGTATAACGCGACTTTGTAAATATAAATACAATGTTCTTGCAAGCGTCTTTGTGCAAATGCAGTAACAGCTCATCAATGCAGAAAATGAAATATTCTGTGAGACGTGGATTGTCCGGCTCAATTAGTATGCAAATGCCATGGATGGAATCCAGGTAATTGATGTGACGCATGATGATCTCGAAATTGGCTCTGTCTTGATCTTTTCCCCTCACGTCTCCAATGCCTGGAGTGTCGATACAATGCAAATCAATGTCACTAGAAATAAACTTGTAGGTTCTTGGCGCCTGCGTTGAACTTTGTCCTGGTTCCATGTCTTCGTTACCATCATTCCTGCCTAATTGTATATCAGTTTGTTCATAGTTATCATCGGTTTCTTGAAATTGTAATGGAATCATGTTTACTGAAGTACTCGTAAGAGCATCTTCTAGGCTTCTGGATGACAGATAGTTGCCAATGCCATTGATGAATGTTGACTTTCCAACACCAGTTGCTCCAAGAAGCAAAAGGTTAACTTCGCGTTTAGATGGTGCTGGATTATCTTTTACTGACATCATATAGTCTCTTTCTGAAAGTAGTTTCGAGTACTTTATATTTATGTAACTTAAGGGGGCTTTCAACCATACCCTTTCCAATGGAGAATTCTTACGTAGACATTCACGTAGTCTGTGTAGCTC
>JAQGCC010003059.1:0-16387 GCA_034698905.1 Xestoiulus laeticollis
ACTTGTTATAATACAAAAATAAAAATTGATAAAAATGCAGTATTTTTTGTAGCTCATGCATGATCAAAATTTCATAATTTTCCCATTTATTGGGAATTTTTAAAAAAATGAAAAACTGAAATACGATACTAGGTGGCAGCAGGTAATCGCAGGGTGTATATTCCTAAAAAAAATGATAAGTATTTTAGTTTTTAATTTTTTTTAAAATTCCCTATAAATGGTAAAATTATGAAATTTTTATCATGCAGTAGCTACAAAAATACTGCATTTTAATCAATTTTTATTTATGTATTATAACATGCAGTTTTTTTAAAGTAGGTTTTAAAATTTCCCCATAGCAAAACATGCAGTTCAGATCCCCCTTTAGCATGGCAATCTATATGAGCATAGCTGCTCCTTAAAGTTGGCTAGCAATGCAAGCACATAAGCACACTCATCTGCCTCTGCCCCTTGAATATGGCAATCTATACTAGCATAGCTGCCCCTTGAAGATAGCAATCCATACTAGCAAAGCTGCCCCTGATAGTTGGCTATCAATGCAAGCACTAAAGCACTCTCGGTTGCCTCTGTCCCTTGAATATGGCAATCTATATGAACATAGCTGCCCCTTGAAGATAGCAATCCATACTAGTATAGCTTCCCCTGATAGTTAGCTATCAATGCAAGCACTGAAGCACTCTCAGTTGCCAATGTCCCTTAAACATGGCAATCTATACAGGCATAGCTGCCCCTTAAAAATAGCAATCCATACGAGCATAGCTACCCCTTAATGTTGGCAATCAATGCGAGCACCGAAGCACTCTCGTCTGCCGCTGCCCCTTGAAGGTGTAAGTCCATAAGAGCCATAGCTGCCCCTTGAAAATAGCAATCCATACTAGCATCGTTCTGCTGTGTGAATTAACACGCAAAATTTTTCTTGATTCACATCAGTTGATCTACATCAACGTTGGTGTGAATCAGATGTTACGAGCATAGCTGCCCCTTAAAGTTGGCAATCAATGCAAGCACAGAAGCACTCTTAATTAAGCAGCCTCTGCTACTTGAAGATAGCAATTCATACGAGCAAAGCAAGCCCTTTAAAATAGCACTCCATATCTTCATAGTTGTCCCTTAAAAGTGGCAATCTATACGTGCATAGCTGCCCCTTAAAGATTGCAATGCAAACGAGCATAGCTGCCCCTGATAGTTTGCAATCAATGTAAGCACAGATGCACTTTAAGCAGCCTCTGCTCCTTGAAGATAGCAATCCATACGAGCAATGCAGCCCCTGGAAGTTAGCAATCCATATCAGCATTGCTGCCCCTGAATGTTGGCAATCACTACAAGCGCAGAAGCACACTCTGCTGTCTTCTTACAGGGACTTTGCCAATTTTGTAGACGTATTATACATTGTACATCGATTTTGGAGATATTACTTCGAAAGTATCACATTTATTTGAATAATGCAGAACAGCATCGCTTTTCGAGATTACGCAGTATCAAAATGCAGTTTGAATGCTTTAAATGACGTTTGAATAAGGGTTGTCGATTCCTTTTCCCATCTCGGTGGCATCATTGGAAATATGATTTACGTTTAATTCGTTTAGTTCATCTGAACTATTCAAAATATCCTGCTATAAAGAATGATGAATGTGAATCGTGTCGTAGGCGAATGCGCCATCTTTCGTCTGTCATTTTCAATTGGCCTTCAAACGTTTATCTACGACCTCGTATTTCAATCCGCGATTTGAGGGATGGCAAGAGGAAATATCCGCAAGCCGGTGAACAGAAGTAACTCAAAAAATTTTTTTGAACTTTTCATGGTCAACTTGAATGTAGAGCGACAGAAACTAATCGAACAAAACCAGAAAAGAAATAGACCGTGAAATGGCTAGATTGTAAAAAAACAACATTCATGGGTTTAAAATGCACCGCACAGTTGACTACGTTACAACCGCACAAAAATATACACCAACATTGAATTTCTCCGAAGCTATGCTGCGAACAACCGTCAAGTAGACCGTTAATTTCTGAATTTTAACAAATGTAGCAATCATCTTGATCAATTAAGACAATTGGGCTAAAACTACAGATTTTTACGCAGGAGCTGCATGACATCTTCAGCCGGAGAAGCTTTTTTAGCGGTTGTAAATCTTCCGATAAGTTGCACATGCGTAGTCCAAATCTACTTTACTACGGTCAAGTAATTACAAGTTGTATGATTTATTTTTTAACATTGGCAAGACTTACTCCTTGCCGCAGTGTTTTTTGTATTTATTTTCCTGGCGTTGGTGTTTAGCCCTCGTGTGCAGAAATAGGCCAACGTAAAACATCAACAAACAAACAAACGAACAAACAAACAAACCAATATAACAATAGCGTTGATTGCACGACCGCCATCTGTTTAATATGGATCGCGTTAGGATTGCCAACATTTTAATGAATAGAAATTCCATTCGGTTTATGGCAGCACTCTGATTTCAATTTTTCTATGCATACATATTCACGTAAAGCCTCTTGCCGGAGAAGGAGTAATGGAAGTTAGACTAATTTGGCACTTGAAGTTGGCCAATTATAAGCTTATTACGTTTTGTTTTTGATAATAAATCATAACCCTGTTTATTCGGGGATCTGAAGGAGTTTCTTCAGGGATGGTATAATGGCATTCAAGCATAATGAGTTTCGAAAGTAGTACCCTGGCAACAATTACTCTTTCATCCGCATTGCGTAGGCATTTATGCAAACAATAGGGTTGCGATGCTACATCGATTCGCTTCGTCATCTAGCCCTTGATTTCAAACTAAATTATTCGTTGAGACGATGAAAATTGACTCGACAAAAATATTGCTTCATTAGATGCCGGATTTGGTTTGGCATCGTAGTTCGAAATTCAAAGTTTTATTAAAATGGTATTGACTGATAAAATCTTATTAACTGCGGTTTCCTCGACCGGCTGCTCATTCCAAACGGTATGCGGTGGTGACGAGTGCTCATGAAGTATTTGCAACATTACAAAAGTTTATTACAATGAAATCCCTCATTATGAACACCCCTCTCCAGCGAACACTTCTCTTTATGAACAATTTTGGGATTCCCCTGCCCAAAGTATAAGGGGGTAAGAAACAATGTATTCTTACACCCTTAGCAACGGACACCTCTCCAGCGGAGGCGGACAACCAATTTATAGTCACCATATTGACAAATTTACCTCTTTTAAACGGACAATACGTCCCGGGCCACACTAAGTGATTCCCGCGTGAGCTATCACCGCTCATAGTCTGGCCCGGGTGTTTAAGTGCTTTTAAACAGAACCGGTTTTAAATTTAAACACGAGATTTTACAGCGAGATAAATATTCCATATAATGTATATAAAAATTTAATGTAATGTATTACAGAACCATCTTCTCTTCCTTTGTTTACCTAGAAACATGTATGAGTACATGTATAATGAATTTTAAAAAAATACCCTCCTCAATGGAAATTCCTCTGCAAAGGACAATTTTGTTGGTCCCATGACTGTTCGTTACAGCGATCAGCGATTAAAGAATCGCTTCATTCTAGAATGATTCCTAAAGACATACCTGCGATTCGCTATGCACTCGCACATAGTTTATCGGCGCATCAAAGAATTGATCAATGACATCATTCTAGCATGAACGAGTTTGTATTTTCTAGAATCATGCTTGCTTTTAATGGCTTCTGATTGGTTGGCCCATTCACGTGATTTCGTCGTCTGCATTATTTCGAGTGTATGCTATATAGGCTTTTCAACGGTCGTTTATTGGCTCTAATCTGCGTGTTTCTTTCAGTATGAACGACTGTTCGAGACTGTTTGCTTCGTAAAAATTCATTGAAATTCAAATTTTCCTTAAAGTAAACGATTTTCGGACCTAATAAAATATATATTATACTTACACAGCTCACAAATTTTGGATTTTTATGCATTTTTACGAAGCAAACAGTCGTGAACGTGTGGGAATGAGAGATGACGTCTACATCGTTTTTTTTTTGGCTAATCTGGTTGTAATTATTCACACCTACGGTGTTAAAACTCTGGATGCTTCACTATGCGCGAGCATATTAAAAAACAAGATTTTCGATTGCAGTCATTTATTCCAGAATCATTCCAGGATCATCTTAGATTCATTCTAGAATGAAGCGATTCTTTAATCGCTGAAAGCACTAGAGCACTATGTTTTCACCCTTATAGTTACAGCTGTACTGTTTGCTGCATCCAATTTCTGACACTTCTGGAATGATAAGCTCAGATTGATGTGGATTTAAAATTGATGTATAGTGGTTTCCTTTACGGGTTACGAAGGATGGACAGTGTCTCTTTAAATCAGCGGGTCGAGCATAAGGAGATTGGTCATCTAAGCATGCTTTTCATGCGACAGTTGCGCCAACAGTACGTTACGCAATTTGTTTTTCCTCTTCTTTAAATTCGAGTATAAAGTTAACTTCTCCACCATCCTCTCGGGCATTCGCTTTCGGCATTTCTGCTCCATTAGCCGCTACGCAACGCAGTCTAAGGAAATGCGGGTTTTAAACCCGCTAACGTCCGATCGATGCGCCGCATGCTGAGAAACCTTGCCATCGTCCCATGCTCAATTTGTTACAACTTCTTCCTCCTTATCCCCTAACACCATTGTCTCCATGTTCTTCCGCTTCCTCAATCTTCTTTTCCATCATCTTCTTCATTCTTAATTCTTAACCGAATGATCAACGAGCATCCCATAACGAGGGTCCCGATGGCCCTTTCCTTGCTTCCTTTCGCTACTTTCCGTATCGGTGTTGGTGCGATTCCTCTAACACTTGTTTTCTTAAAATTCAAAAACTACAAATGTTTTACATTTGTATAGCTTTTGAAATTGGAGAAAACAAGTCTACCAAAAGAGGCCTAAAAACTTGAAATTGAGTATAGGGGAGAGTAGGGCACATTTGAAAATTAAGATTATTGTAGTAGACAGCGTTTCTTTAAAATGAATTATAAATTTGTGAGTATGTTGCAGTACCAAAACTACATATTAGGATGTAGTTTTTAAGTTGGTGGAAATCCTGCACGCAAAGTTATACTTGATTTCATGTTTTTTTCACAGGTAAAGTCATTTCTCAACATGAAGTTCACAATATTTAACAGGGATTTATTTCTAATGAATTGGTTACAATGATACCTATATTTAGTTCTGTGCATGACCTATTTTATGGATTGGTCAGCATTTAAGATATTACACTTCCACATGGTCATGGTAAATCCATTTTGGGGCACTTTTAAAACAGCATGACTTTGGGCACAATTCAAGGTGCCAAATTGCCTATTTATATTTGTTTTAATTTAATTGTGCATAAATTAAACATTCAAATAGTTTAAATATGTTCAAATTTGTACATGTATAATGTAGTGACCGTGGTGCATGACTCTTTTTTCATAATAGCCTAACAACGATACGATTGTACAAATTAGCCAAAAATGCTTTGGTCTTAAGCTAGACAAATACAAAGTACGTTAAAATAGTTAAATTTGTGATTAATACACATGTTATAATATACACAATGTATTCAAATATATTAAGGTATTTATTTGTCTGTTTTTAATTAAAATTAGTTTTCAAATTAGTGTTCAAATCTGCCTACCATCATGGGGCAGATTTAAACAAATTTCAAATGATTTAAAACACGGTAACAATTCAATTAAGATTCTTGCAAAAAATTGGTAATAGAGATGCACACATAAACTAACCAACTATAGTGTTGGAAATTTAAAAAAAAACACAATTAAACGGCTTGAAAAAATGTTCAAATGTTCCTAATAGGGTGACTAAAGTCAGTGATTGCGATAGGATTTTTCAGATCCTTTATATGATTGTCACCTCCATCGTTGGTTTTAATGTGAATTTCTCAAGGGCTAAATTATAGTAATTAGTGGTTGCATTAATCGCTGTTGGGCATCATTGGTGGTTTCAGATTATTACTCCGGATAAATGGCCACTTTCAATCGCTGCGATTTACAACGAAACGTAGTTTTAATATTCGCGCGAAACAAACTGGATCGATTTGAAAAATACATCTGGGGAATTGAACCACCATGAAACATTAACACTTCTATGATGAAAGGCTTTCGACCTTATCCATGAACATATTGAGATGAAAGATCTTTTGTTGTTGATGTTTCTTCTGAAATCGATCGACACTTGGCGGCGTATCGGCCAATGCGAAGTAATCTCATCGTTGGATTTGTTTGTTTGTTTTTCAGCATCATTCTCTTTGTTTCAGTCTCTGTTTTTTTATTGTTTAACCACCAATGTTTTTGTTTCTGGAATTGTATGGGAAGGAATTACCGTCGGGAGTTCGATCGACTACAGAGTTTCCCTATTCAGTCATTAACTTTAATTTCAGAAGAAAAGAATCCGATCATCCTTTCCTATTTGTTTTCTTAGATTGTTGTTGATGCCCTGTAGCGAGAATCACTATCAAAACCAAATCAGAAAAAAATTGAAACAGAAAAGGTCTTAATTTTTTGTTTTGCACCAATCGATGAAGTCGTCGGGTCTATGAACCCTTTACCCTTTGAAGATAATAAAGGCATTTGAAGAAATTCTTGTTTGCTTAATGAAATGTTGATTTACCTGTTAATATTATTTCTTTATTATTTACAACTGAAACATCTTGTTATACGGAGTTAGGGACAATTGCTTTAGCAGGTCAAAATGTTCCAATACAGATATTGTTTTATTAATGTTTAAGTGAGCATTCCTTGGATACAATTTTCCCTCCGGATTTACTGTAGTTTCATCCTATGCCTAGAATTAAGTCAAATGTGAGATAACCATGTGCTTATGGTTTGTTCAACATCAAATTATTCGCTTACATTTTATATAATTAATGAATATATTTAATTTAGCGGTTGAAACTCGATATTTATCCAGGACAACGCTTTAAGCCTCCGGAACAGAATTTAAATGCCAATCACTAGCTGTTAACCGAAGAAAATTCCCCTGTTACTCTACTTAATATAAACATTCATGAATAATGGATTTAGACTCAAAACCACGACCACACCTTGCACTGGTAATTTTACGAAGCCTCTGGAATTGAATTTACGCCAAGAATTGGGAGAATGAAATTACCAATATCGAATAAAATAAAGCCGCGTAAAACCGTGCGGAAGGTGAAGTGAATCCTTAAGGTCCATTAACACTTCTTTCTTTTCTGACTTCCTCTCACCACATATTTGCTGGAATTTGCTTTCTGCAAAACTGATCCGGCATTTGCGGATGTATTAGATTGAATTGTGTAGCTTTTTTTTTGAGATGGATGCTCTTCCTGCAGGCCGCTACTAAAATTTACACTCCTTTTTTGCGGTTCAAGTACCACTAGTGCAAGAAGCAGTTTCATCTTATTGATGTGTTAATTATTGTTCAATCTGTCAGTGAGATATGCAGATTCAGGCTGAGAGGGAGTGTCCATACTGTGCTATTTGAGGAATGGACTTGCTATAGGGAGATGTTGGTTAAATAAAGGTATGCAGGATGATAACTAAAAAGCAATTGCCAATGGTTCATTTTTCTGATGCCTGGTTACAAGATGTGCAAAGATCTAATGCACAGCACTTAAGCATTACATGCTTAAGATTCCACTTTGACTCAGTAGAAAAGGGACATGCTTCAGAATGTTCACATCAATACTTTGTTTACTTATTCTGGAAAACAATGAATGTTATCTGGTATCTGTACAACCACTTGGGTTTATTGCTAGGGCATCTGACATCATCAGATGCTGAGCCTAAGGCTGTTGTTGTTGATGAAGATGTTGATAAAGAAGATGACGATGAAGACGATGATGAAAAAGATGATGATGAATAATATAAAGATGAAGATGATAATGGAGAAGATAATGAAGATGATGATGAAGATGAAGATAATGATAATGAAGATGAAGATAATGATGAGGATAACAATGAAAATGAGGATGAAGGTAATAATGAAAATGAGGATGAAGATAATAATGAAGATGATGATGATACAGATAATGATGAGCAAGAAAATGATGAAATTGAAGAAGGTGAAGATGATGATGATGAAGATAATGATGAGCAAGATGATGAAATTAAAGAAGGTGAGGATGATGATGATGAAGATAATGATATCAAAGAAGTTGACGATGTTAATGATGATACATATAATGATGAGTAAGAAGATAACAATGAAGATAAGGATGATGATGATGATGAAGATAATGATGAGCAAGAAGATGATGAAATTGAAGAAGGTGAAGATGATGATGATGATGATGATGATGATAATAAGGATAATGATATTTAAGAAGTTTAAGATGTTAATGATGATACATATAATGATGAGTAAGAAGATAACAATGAAGATAAGGATGATGATGATGATGATGATACAGATAATGATGAACAAGAAAATGATGAAATTTAAGAAGTTGAAGATGATGAGGAAGATAATGATATTAAAGACGCTGAAGACGTTAATGATGATACAGATAATGATGAGTAAAAAGATAATGAAATTGAAGAAGGGGAAGATGATGATAATGATAATGATGCATAGGATGATGATGATGATGATGAAAATGAAAATGATGCTGATGAAAATAAAAAATATTAAGATGATAATGATGAAGAATATAAGGAAAACAATGAAGCTAAAACAAAGAGTTTTAACAGATAATAAAGAAACTGTGAAGTGTCTTTTATCAGAGCTGGATAGTGAATGAATCTTTTCGTCATTTTTCAGCATCATTTTGCTTACAATAAATCCAAGTTTTCATCGAAGTTCATTTTTTCTTTTACCTGAGGGATTGATTTTAGGGGATTTATTTTCGTTGTTATATAATGCGTATAACATATGCGTGTCAAATGTTGCATCGCAGCTTTTTATGGTTCATCTTATCCGTCGACATAATTAACAATTTAGGTGATTTTGCTTATGCATATTCCATAAAATGTCAGTCTCTATAAATAATGTAATTTCTCTCTAAATATGTCTGCGCGCTAAGCCGCACTCATTCTCTGATTTGGCTGCAAGTTGTAATATTTTATTGATTGTTTTCAGCCTACGTTTCGCTGAACTACGCGATGCTTATATTGGAAGATTAACGTCGTTGGCTTCTGCTTGCATATTGAATTTTTTTTTTGCTCTCGTGCCTCACTCTTTTAGTGTAGACTTCCTCTTCTTTCTTCTTAATTATGGATATGATGGCATTAAAAATAACCGCGCGTCCTATTTTAATATTAGATAGGCGTACCTTAGCATCTTCAGATTTTTTTTGTTCAAAGGTTTAGCACCAACCTGCATGCAAAGTCACATTGTGCTAAAAACAGGAGGTTGAAGCATTATTCTGCCTGCATGGGTAGTTTACGAGCGCTTAAAACTAACGTATTATCTATTTTGTCGCGAACAACTCGAATGTAATTGTCCTTTACATCCTCCATCATATGTAATCTTTCATGCTAACTATAGAGTAATAAAATTGATTTGAATTTAAATGCTGGTGTCTCAATGTTGTAGAGGCATAATAAGAGAAGGAAAATGATTGAAAACACTGCTTCGTACTGTCTGCTGGTTTTCCTTCTTCGTCTTCGGTAATCCTTGGTCAATATCAGCGTACTTCCATCAGATGAATCTTTTGTTTGTTTAGAGACACTCCCGAATGAACATTACTTAATTCAATTCTGCAGCAGATCAATAACTTGTTTACGAATAAATGTGGACAATCTGTAGAAGGTGATGAGCGCGAGTCTGCGGCTATGGCAAACTTGAGCATCTGTCCTACGCAATTCATTTGGACCGATGATTGATTTATACACTGTATACATGTATATAATGTATGAAATATTAATGACTAAAGGTTTCGATCAAAATAAATCTAGAGTAATTGAAACCACACTGGCTCTTGGGAATACATAGTGTACGCTTTATGGTAACGTGTCCGTTAAAATACGCATCAATTCTCGTTACCCTATCGACGTTCAACTTATCTGGATTCATCAACTGTCCGATCGGCTTATAACCCGTTGTATGATAACTGATTCAATTATTTCCTTAATCTGCTCATATACGATCAATGCTCGATTGATGTCAAGAGAGTGTCAGATCCACTCGATCAAAAAATGAACTTGCGGAAAAATATTCAATTTGAACTCTCGGGTGCTTTCATAAACCCTGGATGACCTACCGCAATTAAATGAAGCATTTATTGTATGAGTTGATTTATATTAAAATGTGATTTGTTGCTTTTTCGGATGTCTCCGGACTGCGATCGCATTGTTATTTTACCACAACGACATGTCATGGAACCACAAAAAACAAATAGCTTCTCTGAAAATAATATACTTTTGCATTTCAGGTGTAAAAGTCGTTGGCACATTATGGGCGTCCCTCTACAGTCCAAAACTTTTGAAGTCCTGGTTAGTAATTAGTCTGACTTTTCCACTATTAATTATTAATTAATGTCCCTAGCGCTTACACATTTTTACTTACTTTATATTTCCTCTTAGAAATCACAATTTGGAAGTCTGGGAACATTTTCCTTGGACATCGGATCCGGCGAGAATCTGTCTTCCATCAACAGTCAACAAACGGAAGAACACATAGAAGCTGGAAAAAAAGGTTCAGTTTTGTCTTATTTTGTCTAATTAGTTTGTTATCATAGTTAAAGTAGGACTTCACTGAATTTGGCTCTTCAACTAAATAAGTTGAACTTGCGTGACTTCATCTTCTCCGTTACAGCGTCTTCATCTTAACGTTGATTTATGATAAACAAAAGATGGATGTTATTTCACGTTTAAATTTTGATGAAGTAGGAGGATTTGTTATGTCCGATTTAAAGGATGTTTCCAGGCATTTTTCACCGTGATTGCTGCTTTTAGCCTCTCCGGATTTCGACCGTGTTGATGTACGTAACGATAATTCATCGTTGCGCTTTCTGTCCACCTAAGTCCATCCGTGAAATGGGCTACTAAGGTTGAAATTTTAAAATCCCGACAAGGGTTTTGTTTATGGAGTACCACGCGGTCTATCGGATATTTTGCACGTAGTGAACTCCGTACACCCTAATGCTATGTTAGATTAGGTCCAGGCACTTCTTATAACCTTTAAAGCGGTTTTAAATACTAAGGAAAATAAGATAAAAGATTGTAGATTTTAAAACCAGTTTGCACAAGTATGTCAACATTAGAAGCTTCAACGATTTGCTATTATTGGTAGGCCTAGATCTCTTAGTAGATAGAAATGCCCTAGATAAGGCTCCACTTAGTCTGGGGATTAGCCTCCATCACCTACCAGTATATTAAATGCCAACAAAAGGGAAATCACCTCCTCCCACCAAGGGTCTTTAGCGTGGGATCTAGATTAGACCAGTTTTAACTTGCAAACTGAAAAAGCCGCCACTTTGGGAACTTTGCCCTTTCGAAAAAAATGACCTTTAACCTAAACAGGGTAAGGAACCCTGTGCATCTTCATATTAAATGGCAAGTGCACAAACATCTCAACCGTGTGTACTGATCTTTGCGCCCTCTTCAACATCATCTTATGGTGTTCGGAGTTTACATTCGTAAGATCTCGTTAAAATTTCTGTTTTATGACAAATTTAATATAATTTTATCGCTTCCGGGATTCCCTAACCCTTATCCCTCCTATTTAGCCAGTAACCTGGAATGAATTGGATTTGAGGCCAGTTAGTCTCTGATGCAGTAGTCAGCGTGTCACGAGTAGTAACATCATGCAGTTGGTAAAATGACTATTAGATTATGCGTGTTAATTGCCGTTCAAAACGGCACTTTTATCGTATTAGGGCATTCGTTAAATTCGGATGACTTATTTCATCAGTTCCTATTTCATCTAACTGCCTTTCTTACGTCCCATTTAATATCGTGTCCTTTGAGACGAACGTCGCTTGGCATAAGGGGATAATGTATATTGATTAAGGAAAACACATTTTAAGTGTAACGAACGAGTGACTAATTACTACTATGCTATTAATGCCGTGCAAGAAACACAAAATACGGTTAATTTTCTAGCAAACTTTTATCCCGTAAAATTCTATACCCATTCCGGAAGTGAAGTCTTCCGTTAAACAAGGGTTAACTACAAGATGAACTTCACTCCATGCTCAGTGGGCTGTTTTTAGATAATAACTTTGAGTGATCTCTTGACAAGTAAGGAGAGAAAGGGTGAAAGGTGTGGCATTTTACTGCTACCTTTTCTTTAATTCTTTTTGTACTTTTACTGCACCTTTATAAGATAACTGCACTTTTACTGCATAACTACATTATTTGACTTCTCTTGGTTTCCTCACAGTCAACGGGTAAACCAGCATGCTTTCCTCGTTTTGTTTCCGGTTTACAACGGCACCTCGCGGTTTCCAGACGAACTGTTTCTGCATGCGCAAGGTGGCGTTGCGAGTGTGCCAGGAACTAAAACAAAACAATGTGCCACTCTGCGCTCAGATTCACTATGCCGAGAGGTGTCGCCGCTAGCGCACCGTGAACCCAAACAAAACGATGCCACTCTACGCTTAGATTCCCTAAGCCGCGACGTGGCGCCGCTAGCGCGCCGTGGACCTAAACAAAACGATGCCACTCTACGCTTAGATTCCCTAAGCCGCGACGTGGTGCCGCTAGTGCGCCGTTGACCCAAACAAAATGATGCCACTCTACGCTTAGATTCCCTAAGCCGCGAGGTGGCGCCGCTAGCGCGCCGTGGACCTAAACAAAACGATGCCACTCTACGCTTAGATTCCCTAAGCTGCGACGTGGCGCCGCTAGCGCGCCGTGGACCTAAACAAAACGATGCCACTCTACGCTAAGATTCCCTAAGCTGCGACGTGGCGCCGCTAGCGTGCCGTGGACCTAAACAAAACGATGCCACTCTACGCTAAGATTCCCTAAGCCGCGACGTGGCGCCGCTAGCGCGCCGTGGACCCAAACAAAACAATGCCACTCTACGCTTAGATTCCCTAAGCCGCGAGGTGGCGCCGCTAGTGCACCGTGGACCAAACAAAACAATGTGCCACTCTACGCTTAGATTCCCTAAGTTGTGCCAATACCGCACCGTGGACCCAAACAAAACAATGTGCTACTCTACGCTTAGATTCGCTAAGCCACGAGGTAGAGCCGAAAGCCCACCGTGGACCCAAACAAAACGATGCCACTCTACGCTTAGATTCCCTAAGTCGCGACGTGGCGCTGCTAGCGCACCGTGGACCCAAACAAAACGATGCTACTCTACGCTTAGATTCGCTAAGCTACGAGGTAGAGCCGAAAGCCCAACGTGGACCCAAACAAAACTATGTGCTACTCTACGCTTTGACTTTCCCAACCGCGAGGTGTCGTTGCTACACTACACCAACTTATAAAATGCCAATACAAAGTCGGCATACTGGTTCACCACTTATACTGGGACTAAGTGCACTTGTACTTAGACCTCCCATTTTAGGGATTCGGTCATTATTCTCATTTTATACTCTGAAACCCCGGTGCTTATTAAAATATGTCAGGTATTTAATTGTAAATTTTAAGACTGTTGTGTTTTTTGCAAGTTTTTTGTTTTCAACGACACTACTGGAAACTTGCCGAATAAAAAATTGTACGCGTGTTGACACTTTTTAACTTGTCAATTGCAAACTGATTAAAGTGGGGCGGTATAATGAGCTTGTTTTATTGCAAATTAGCAAAAAGATTCAGGTCGTTAGTAATGATCATTAATTAATATACATGACACAATTGTCAGCTCTCTAAACAACATTTCTGCCCAATTACATTCAAAGAAGACAGTTAATCACACATTTATAATTTAGCCTTTAGTGTCTTTTGCAGTGAATGTAAAACTGTTAGAATTTAATCTGCAGTTGATATTCTATACCAGGGTACAAATCACAAATCAATGATTTCACATTCAACAATTGACCCCACGACAAGGTCAAATAATCAGGTGTTTGATTTTTTAAATTAGTAGATCCAAAATGTATTATGTACGACAAAGCTTTTTTAGACATGTTATTTCTAATGTCTTATCTTGAGACTAAGATTTTAAGATATTTTTGTAAAATATTTCCTAACCTATGACCTTAAGTACAAGTACTAAATGTATACATGTGTATATCTTTGTCTTATTTAAAAAAAAAAACAATTAACAACCCTTTTTAGACACTTTTGTAGAAGACAGTTATAATAACAATTTTTTGAAACTGACTAGACTATATAGAAACTGAATAGACTAAGACATAAGACTAAGACTTTTAAGACTAAAAATTATAAAAAAAAGTCTTAATTAAAACATAATTCTAAATTATTATAGTCTTTTAAGATTAAAAAATTCTAATAAAGTCTTAAGACGTAATGTTTTAGTCTATTCAGTTACTATTCAGTTTAGTCAGTTTCAAAAAACTGTCTTATAACTGTCTTTTACAAAAGTATCTAAAAAGTGTTGTTAAATGTTTTTTTTTTATTAAAATAAGACTAAGATATACACATGTATACTTTTGAAACTGACTAGACTGGATAGTAACTGAATAGACTATGACATAATTTAGAATTATGTCTTAAGACTTTTTTAGAACTTTTTAGTCTTAAAAGACTAATAATTTAAAATTATGTTTTAATTAAGACTTTTTTATAGTTTTCAGTCTTAAAAGTTATAGTCTTATGTCTTAGTCTATTCAGTTTCTATCCAGCCTTGTCAGTTTAAAAAAAACTGTCTTATAACTGTCTTCTACAAAAGTGTCTTCTACCATCATTGTGCTCTTGATCCAAATATGCGGTGATCCACCTTGTCAAGACGATGAGGCTTTTTTTGAATTAATGAAAATGTAAACTGAGGCCCCATACTCTAGAAACATAAATTAAAGACTATGGGGAGACTAGCCTTCATTGTAGAAGCTGGAAGCAAATCTATATATTAATTTCAGATCTGTCGCCATCTAGTGGCAATATCAGACAAAACCGAAGCGTGCGAGAGACTGACAATATCAGACAAACCCGCAGAGACCTAGTCATAAAAAGGACAAAAAACATGCTTTAAATGGTGGCAGTTAATCAAGAAATAGCTAGCATTGTACATTGAATAATGATCTGAAAGTTAGTCGTATTGAAAATTAACCGATTGCCGACTGTCGATTACCCGCAAAGAATTTAATCGCGCATTATCAATGTGTCTTTTGAATGTAAAAAATCTGAAGTTCTTAAATTGGCAATGTGTAACTAAAATTTATGAGTGGAGCAAGTTGGATTATTTTCCATTATCAAGTTTCGGAGTTATCGAAGATAATGAATCTTTACTTAAAAATCCACCGAGCTTGATTTTCTTAAGTTTACGCTGGCATATATTAAAATTGCGGTAATGATGATCATTGCCAACATCATTTAGAAATGTGCCAATAATTCAGTAGTTTAGTCATTAGATTGTATAAGATGTGCCAGATTGAATTTTATCCCTGCAAATCAATTTTTGGCACTTATACTCTTATGACTTTCATATCTTGTATGATTGCTATTCATATTAGAAATTTGTCACTTATTTGATCTGAGGTTTAATGATGATTACAATTCTGTTTCCAGTGCTGTCTATCGGTTACGCCCCCTTGGCCAGGGAATATGCCAAGAGAGGATGTCCTCAAAGCGTGCGTGGAGAAATCTGGTGTCAGATATTAGGAGTCAACGTCACCGACAATGTAAGTTACGCGAGCACCTATTAGACTGAATAAGATTTATAATAAGTATTATAATTCACACACAATGGCTGGGTTACCCTGCTTTATTTGAAATAATAAATTGGTATTTCTCTCTTACTCTTTGTGGTCTTTAAAAAGACCTTTGAATAAAAAATCTTCATGCAATCCAAATCCAGAAGATATTTGGAGTCTATAAAAATAATAATAATGGAAAACGTTGCAGGCCTGTTGATAACTGTTGATGAATTTCAAAGTCTCAAACCTTTTGGTGAAGAGCAAATTGTAGAGGTGTTTCCATGTGGAGAGCTTGGTTAAAAGTGAGGATTAATTTTAACTTCAATTAATCCATAAAATCCTTGGAATGTGGTTTCACATTGCTGCATGGTTTTGCAACTCATTGTTGCAAAAATTATTTGCATATTGAAAAAGTCCTTATTAAGAAAGACCAATTTTTCCCGCCTGTAATGGACTAAGCCAGACAGGGGTCAACCCAAAAGATAACAGAGATGCTATTTCAAATGGTACGTGCATTTACCGAAGCTGTAACGCTTCGACAGCATCCCCTTGGAATATTAGTGTCTCGTGGAATCGCAAGATGGCACCACACGGCACACACCGCTCGTGTGCACCGGGTCTTAAGCCTGGTTCACACTGCAGCGTTTGTTGCCGTTTCGTTGCGTTTTGTGTTGCTGCGTATGCGTTCACGCATGATAA